>CAUYLG010075787.1:0-50588 GCA_963573385.1 Cacajao melanocephalus
CCCCACCCATGCCCACCCCCCCCCCATCCGGACCGGGGCGGGGCGGGGCGGGTAGGGGAGGGGAGGGGAGGGGAGAGGAGAGGAGATGAGGTACAAAGGGAGTGTTATTTCTCTTTGCTTATTTAAATCACAGTTAAAGGAGCAAGTAGGTATAATTATCTTTGGTCCATGTGGATTGCTGTACTAGAAAATAATATTTACTAAGATTAGAAATCAGACTATTTCTCTGACTAGTTCATGCTGACCAATACAGGGTTACCTTTGGCCTATTATATATTTGAAGCCCAAACATTTACTTTTCTGAATTCTGAACATCTCTGCATCACTTTCTCTTCTGTTTTCCAAAGGGAAAATATTAATATTATACAACAAGATATTCCCACACTTGAATGACTTTTCTTATCCCAGCCTCCAAGGTTAAATAATAAAAAAAGAGGTAAAACAAATATTCCTTACACTACAGTACTATTTTCCACTGTTTAAAATGAATCTGAGACCAAGGTTTTGTGGGTATTCCTTATTAAGATTATTTCTATTAAATATCACTAAAAGGGTCCACTGAAACAGTAGCATTCTTTTTTCATTCCTCCCACCAGAGACGGAGTTTCTCTCTGTTGCCCAGGCTGGAGTACAGAGGCGTGTTATTGACTCACTGCAACTTCTGCCTCCCAGTTCAAGTGATTCTTGTGCTGCAGCCTCCCGAGTAGCTGGCATTACAGGTGCAAGCCACCGCACCCAGCTAATTTTTGTACTTTTAGCAGAGACAGGGTTTTGCCATGTTGGCCAAGCTGGTTTCCCCACTCCTGACCTCAGGTGATTGGCCTGCTTCGGCTTCTCAAAGTGCTAGGATTACAGGTATAAGCCACAGCGCCAGGCCTAATAGTAGCATTCTCAATCTGTCTTGCCACAGTACTCTCATTTGCAAAGCTAGGATGATGCGATCTAAATCACACGAAGAGGGTGAAATGAAAAATCTGTACAAGCCTCCTGGCCCAATGTTTGGTATACTCTAGTTGAAAAAAAAATAAACAAAAATAATTCCTTTCTTCCATATATAGAAATGAGAGCCTTTACTTACTCCAGATTATACCAATGTGCATATTACTAAAATGATACAATAATTGCTATCACTTAGTACTTATTATTCATCAAATACTCCGTAAAGTATTTTTTATGGGCTCTGTCATTATTCCTATGCTTTATTAAGTACATATATTATATGTGTTTCACAGGTAAAGAACAAAGTTATCCAGAGATTCACCTAATTTTCTAAGATTATACAGCTAGTCAGAACTCAAACTAGGCCTAACACAGAAGTCTAAGCTCTTAACCACATGGATATTTATAAGTATATAAATATCATTATATTATTAGTTGACTAAAGACTTAACAAAAGGTCTAATGAAAAATAGTCCAAAGATAATCACTAACCACTATTAGAGAGTCAAGCTAGAACATTCTATCAAATTAACTTGAAATTCTGTTTTTTGATAAATATTGACTACTCAATAGTCTTAGTCAATGTAGATGTTTCACCTATTAGAACATACCATAAAACTTGAAGCTCAAAATTAACCAAGTATTTCAGGCAGAAAAACAAGGACATATGGAGAGCTGGCAGGACATTAACTATCATCTGAACAACTAAAATGGTTTTAAATGGGTTAATGTAACCTTTAGCACATCCACAAGGAAATGTCTCCCTTACAAGGAATTCTAAGCCATAATGCTTACTTAATTTTGTTGTTTGTTTGTTTTACTCTTCTTGGATCATTGAATTGTTTTTCCAAGTGACATACTACTGCCAGTAACTCAATTTATCCCTAAAGTAGTGGTTCTCAATCATAGTCACACATGATAATCATGCAGAGAGCTTTAAAAATCCTTATGTCTATGTCCCATCCTCAGGGATTCTGATTTAATTGGTTTGGGCTATGATCTGGATATCAGGATTTTTTAAAGCTCCCCAGATGCTTCTAATTATGCAACCAGAATGAAGGATCACTGTCCTAAGACCTATTGCAGGGACTATACATTTCCCATACCTCTATCTTGATGCTCTATGGAAAATAAAATTCTGAATAACTCAGAATTACTCTCAAAGTGGACTTGAGCTAATCACTATGCAGAGCTGCTCCTCCCTTTGCTGGTCTGTGTGACGACCTGCTAGAAACTCTGCTTGGTCCCCAAGGGGCTTTAGAGAGATGTACACTGCTTCACTACATGAGACAGAACTGCTTGCAACTTTGTTTTGCTCACCAAGCAAATATTTTACCAATTTAAAAGGCTGCTTAAACCACTCAGATGCTATTCCTCAGAATAAATTGAATGCAAAGGGATAAGTCTCCTAAATACAAAATATCATGATAAAAACAAGGTTCTTTGGTTAAACTATATGTGCTTCTCATAGCAATAGAATATATTCTAAACAGTGAAAATCCTACATCTCTTTAATTATATAATGCATATTAACAGATTCTAAGAGTTTTTAATTTGGAGAATAATGCCCTGTGATAAAAGACATTCACTTTATAATGATTTGAGTTTAAGGCATATCTTCAGAGTCTTAGAATATCTCAAATACATGATGGGAATTTAATATTTCTATAATCATATATAGTTGCTTATTGTTTCAGAAAACTATATTGCAAAAGTATATCCTTTCTGATTTCTTCAGGTGGCTGATTAACATAAGAAAGTTTATTCAGATATTCTAATCTCTTTCTCCCTGTTTAATTTCCACTTTCAAAAAAGATGGTGTGATTTGAAATAGTTCAAATAATATAAAAATAGTAGTTTATCAGTTCCCATCAATCAAAGACTTCTTGGAACACACCTGTAGTTAACAAAGTTAGGTTTATCACTTGCAGCAAGGAAGTCAGCATACGATAGAGTAATGAGTATATAAAAATTGGAGAGTAAGGGAAGAAATACAGGGTGTTGGGGGCTCAGAGTGAGAAACAGAGTAGTCTAGGTTAAATGGTCACAGTTTGTAACCTAGGGAATTGCAAGAGCAATCAGTGTTCTCTTTAGAGAAGTTACTGTTAGATCAATCTATCTATGGTATTACCTTGAAATATATGGATCTGAACCAGCTAGTGCTATAAGTCTACAATGGATATCAGTCAGTACAATTTATCTGTTTTACAAGGCATGGTACAATACGCTTTGAAAAGTTGTGGTTTCTTTTTCAATTCTCACAGAGACTACTATGAATACCTCTATGCACACAAACAAGAAGATCTGGAATAGATAAATTATTGGATACATATATCCTCCCAAGACTAAACCAGAAAGAAATTGAATTTCTTAACAGACCAATAATGAGCTCTGAAATTGAATAAATAATAAATTGCCAACAAACCAAAAACAAGCCCAGAAACAGATGAATTCACAGACGAATTTCACCAGATGTACAAAGAAGAGCTGATACAATTCTTACTGAAATTATTCCAAAAAACTGAGCGGGAGGGACTCCTCCCAAACTCATTCTATGAGGCCAGCATCATCCTGATACCAAAACGTAGCAGAGACACACACACAAAAGAAAACATCAGGCCAATATCCTTGATGAACACAGTTGCAAAAATCCCCAACAAAATACTAGCAAACTGAATTCAGCAGCACATCAAAAAGCTTATCCACCATGATCAAATAGGTTTTATCCCTGCAATGCAAGGTTGGTTCAACATAAACAAATCAATAAATGTGATTCATCACATAAACAAAACCAAAGACAAAAACCACATGGTTATCCCCTATAGATGCAGAAAGGGCTTTTGATATAATTCAACATTCCTTCATGTTAAAAACCTTCAATAAACTCGGCATAGAAGAAACATACTTCGGAATGATAAGAGCCATCTGTGACAAACAGACAACTAACATCATACTGAATGGACAAAAGCTGGGTGCATTCCCCTTGAAAACGGGCCAGTTTTCAAGGGGAATGCATTCGGCTTTTGTCCATTTAGTATCATGGTAAAAGAGGGCACCTTGTCTTATCTTTCACCACTCCTATTCAACATAATATTGGAAGTCCTGGCCAGAGCAATCGGCCAAGATAAAGAAATAAAGAATATCTAAATAGGAAAAGAAGAAGTCAAACTATCCCTGTTTGCAGATGTCATGATTCTGTATATAGAACACCCCATAGTCTCAGCACAAAAGCTCCTTGAACTAATAAATAACTTCAGGAAACTTTCAGGATACAAAAATCAACATACAAAAATTAGTAGCATTCCTATACACCAACAACAGCCAAGCTGAGAGCCAAGTCATGAATGACTCCCATTCACAATTTTCACAAAAAGAATAAAATACCTAGGAATACAGCTAACAAGGAAAGTGAAGGACCTCTTCAAGGAGAACTACAAACCACTGCTCAAAGAAATCAGAGACGACACAAACAAATGGAAAAATATTCTGTGCTCATGGGTGGAAAGAATCAATGTTGTTAAAATAGCCATACTGCCCAAAGCAGTTTACAGATTCAATGCTATTCTTATCAAACTACCAACAACATTTTTCACAGAACTGGAAAAAACTATTTTAAAATTCATAAGGATCCAAAAAAGAGCCCGAATAGCCAAGATGATCCTAAGCAAAAAGAACAAAGCTGGAGGCATCATGTTACCCAACTTCAAACTATACTATAGGGCTGCAGTAACCAAAAGAGCATGGTCCTGGTACAGAAACAGGCACATAGACGAATGGAACAGAATAGAGAGCCCCAAAATAAAGCTGCACATCTACAACCACCATCTGATTTTCAACAAGAAGGGAGAGGGACTAGAAAAACAACTAATGGGTACTAGCCTTAATTTCTGGGTGACAAAATAATCCATACAACGAACCCACATGACATGAGTTTGCCTCCATTAACAAACCTGCGTATGTACTCCGGAACCTAAAATAAAAGTTAATAAAAGAAAGAAAAATACAATTCAAGGAACAGATTTTCATGACCGCAATCTCAGTGTGCCTCATAGAATAACATGTATCGGGCAGTAGGTGCTCAGTGACAATTTGTTAAATAAATTACTAAAAATATTTATGCAATCTTATGACTTGATTTAGTTTATTGATTAGAAAGACTTTTTGCAGTAAGCTGATAAGACAACATAATCATATATGTTTTATATAATCTTAGTCTTCAGAACTCAGCTAAATATCAATTTCATTATTGCAAAGTACACAAATTTTAAAGGAGCACTTATTAAAATGTTGTCCCTTTTGCAGCTGCAAAGGAGCAAGAACAAGAATTTGATAAGATCTCAGGGGTCACTGGGAAAAAATAATTTCTAGTTTAAATATATTCATCACGGATATTTTAGCAATCTATTTATAATATTATTAGGTGGATCTAGAAGCAGTGTCAAGATAAAGTAATTTTTAAAGGTTCATGTGACTACAAAAGCACATTTATGTATTCTGAGAGTTTTCTTTATTACAAAAATACATTTTAATAAAACTAATTGTTCATGATGTGTGATTCTATAGTTTTTGTTTTATCTGCATCAAGGGAGAAAACTTTTAGAAAAACATATTTTCTTACTATGAGTTTTATGTACGTATATGTTATATAGTCAACAGTTTTCAACTTTTCATAAATTTGTTTTTTCATGGAAGAGAGAAGAAAACAAGTTTGAGCTTTCCTTTCTCTGTCATTTTTCTTAACTCACAAACTAATTTTTAAATTAGAATTAGTTATTCAGGTGGGCAAGGATGTTCTTTCCAGACTTTCAGAATAAGTTACCACAAAACATTTCGATTACCATTTCGAAAATCTCTGTTGAATCTTGGTATTTATATTTTAAATTAACACAGTAAACTTTGCACAAAGTTTCAATTTATTTTTGACTTCTAGGTATCATTGTTAGAAATCACTTCTTTAACTGTTGAAGATTGGTGGTAGCTACTAAGGATAACAAAAACGTGACCTGGCCATACCATATGTTGCATGTGAATTTGCTGACAAATCTTCACTGAAAAAGTGTACTAAATTTATTGACTGATATTTTACATCATTGAAGATTATATAATCTATAAATGGAAGATCTGTCAAATCTATGTAATACAGGTAGAGCTTTAGACTTTAAAAATTCTTTTTAAAACATTTAATACTTATTGACTTAAGTTAGCCACCTGTGGATTTTAAGGGAGAATTGCTGCTCTGAGGAATTACCTTCATTTTGTGCACTCCAGCAGCCACAGCTATTATCAGTTTCATATCACATATTGTTTTCTACACTGAACATAAGTGTACTGTACCACAATCAGAATCATCAATCTTCTGTTGCAACAACTTTATTTATATAGTTCTGTCACTCGAGTCAGAGTTAACTACAAGTATCCTACATTTCTTTCAGTCCAGTTTGCCTATATGGCTTGCAAATATAATAGTTACAATCAGGTTTCATTTTTCAACTGGCTAAAATTTGTAAAGAAAATTGAACATGAAGGATATTAACTCTGATAATTAGACTATACCCTCTTATACTTTACGTATAATTATAAAACATATTTTCATGGTGTTTTGACAGTAAAATGGTTTCACTTGATTCTTTAAAATCAATACTTATAAATAATCTTTCCCTCCATTCCAAATTAAAAATATTACTACAGTAGGGAACTTCTGTTAGTTTGCCTGCCTAGTATTTCTTCTCCCTTCTATGGTAACACCAGCAAGTTTCCTCCAATTTGTTCTGATTTGGACTGTTCCCACACAGTGTTGAGAACTACTTCTCAACTATAGGGTGACCCCTCTGAACCAGTCACAGCATCTCATCTCTTAGCACAGTAATTGGCCCAAGGCTGGTCTCAGGACTTAAGCAAAAGAAATAGGAGTCTTTACTGAGACTAATATACATTTATTGAGTTTTTCCAGTAAGATTCTAAGATGAATGTATATAAGTTTCAGCTAACAGAAATCTTCTTCCATGTCATCTGAAAAGAGCCTATCTCCAGAATGAAGCCAACATAAAGAAGGAATACAGATAGAATAACAGAATTCTGATGAGATTATTTAAATCTCTTACAACTGAAGACTATCTCTTCAATTCCAGTTTTGTGTGCCAATGAATCCCTTTTTGTTTTCTTAGCTGGTTTAATTTGTGCTTTTATTTCTTACAACTGACTGATTCCTAACCAATGCAGCTTTGTATCCTTAAATGTGATATAAATATCCAATTCATGAAGTCACTAATTCTATTTGAGTTTCACCAGCAAATTCCATTTTTTTACTCTTTTGAGCATGTTTAGAATTAAGGTGCTGTAATTACACTGTAGTGTAATTATCTTGGAAAATTTTTAGGAAAACATTTTATCTATGAATTATATACATGTATATGTGTATGGATGTATGTTTGTGTGTGTACATTATCCTCAATGTTTAATACTGTGTTATGCTTACTAATTTTGTCCCTAGTGTGCCAGTTTTGTTTTAAGTAACCAGTTGGTATCTTACCATTTGTTTTCATTGTACTAAATCTTCTGCTGCAATTTCTTAGTCACTAGATTTTATCCAGATTCCTCTACCCACACCTTCATGATATGGGATGATAAATACTGGATTCTTGAAAACTTTCTTTTTCTGTTTGATTCCTTTCATGTATAACCTCCAGATTTTTATCTGGGCCTTCTCTTTTCCATGGAATCTGTAAACCAGATTAAACTGAACTATAATATACTGAAGGAAGAAGGGGAAGAGCAAGCCAGTGGGTCTTGGTCATTGACAGGGGAGTATTTTAAACTCCCTTGTACTTGGTGTGCCTTACTGCATTGGTAAGCACTATAGAGAGATGGGATGTGAATGATCTCCCAGAAGAAGGGACAAAAAGCTGAGCAAACTCCTTATTAACTGCACTGAGCTGGCCAGGGTGTATCTCCTGGACAAGGGAAACAGCAGGCCAACAGAGACTGCCCAACTTTTATTTTCAAAACAAGATAATTAAGAATGTTGACTAAATGGCTGCTGTGTGTTATTTTAGGTAGTCTATGTATTATGCCCTAAACCAAGTAATTTTGTGCCTTATAACAAATCATTTTGGCAAACTGTGATACCTGGAGATTAGCATAGTTTCTCTTTAGATTTCCACAGTGATACTGATGTTGGCCTCTTGTTTCATGGAAAAAGGGAGCAAACTAAATTTATGGAATGGTTACTATTACTTGCTAGAACTTAGAAGATAATTTGAAATTTTACCAAGTTCTCTTGCATTTTATAATTCTTATTATACAGTAAATTTTGCCTCAGGGAACAAGTTTTGATGTGGCTCTTTATGTTTTTTGGTTTCGTTTTTTGCAAGGCAAAAGTTTGTAGCTACTAAAGCTAGGAAATTTTCTAGGAAATTACAGTGACATACACATATTAAAACTTAGGAATTGAAGGTCATATTCAATTTGGCCTGACTTGTTGGAGTGAAAAGGAAAGATAAAGCTGAAATAGGTATCATGGAACATGAACTAAAAGAGAGAAGGGGGAAAAAAGACTTCCCCGAATGTTAGACAAGAAAACAAAAATGAAACCACAACAAATGTATGTTTTTAATAGCCCTTAAATTCAAATGTACCTCAGGGAATTTCAGTTGGATCTTTCTAAAATCATAATATAACTTCCATGTATTGCATTTGTCACTATATTTTTGCTACAGCACTTACCACCTGGAACCTGAGCTCTGCATAACACGCACAGCCATCTCTAAACTCAGGCATAATTATTAGGCTGCTGTAAAGCTAAAATCCACTTTCCAAGTAGGAAAGAAAAGCAACAACTAATAGAAGAAAATAACATAAAGGAAAAAAATATTGTCTATGTCCCTACATAATCTGATTCAATTGAGTTAATCAGAATTAAAGTTCTGACAATTGAAGATGGGCTTATACACAACACCTAGTTTAACTACTTTCCTAAAAATACCTGATCAATTCCGTTAACTAGTTAATTCATTTAAAAATGAGAGAGAGAGAGAGGGAGCGCGAAAGAGAGGTTGAGAGAGAGAGGACCTGATTGTAAAATTGAACTAACTTGTGTTTGACTGAACTTTGACAATTTAAGTCAAAAATAATCAAATCACAACTGCATGTATCTGGATACAGTTATTCAAATACCGTAATAATCTTAGCACTTCACCCAAGCTCTTAGGAGAATGGCTTAAAGATATTTTAGGTTCCGGAATGCAATAGACCAAATTTAATCACACGGACACATTTGTAACTTTCAGATAGTTTCAAAATAGTAATCACTCACCTATTCATTATTATCAAGTCTTTTAAAACAAGAGAGACATTATTAAAAGACACTTTTAGTAACTATATAAGAGCACCCTATAAAATGAGTACACATGTGTTAAATCTAATCAGAATTTCTAATGAAATGATTCCTTTCATGACGGTTTTTTTATGCCAAGCTAGTGCCTGTGAATGTACTGTCTGGTCCTTAATGTCTGGTCCAACTGGTTTTGACTATTAATAAATAGATAAAAGTCCTTTAATTAGGGCTTTTGGTGGCAACAACAGAAGGCTGACATTTATAACAAGACCTCTTAATATCTTAAATTTCACAACACATGTGTTTTAATAAACCTGAAGTAAATTATAGCTGTATAATCTGTAATTTGGTATTAATTTCCAATCTTTCCTTTCTTGAAGAAAGCCTCAGTCATGAAAGGCTAGAGAATTGGTCCTGGTCTTGGCCCAGATTTAGTTTCTTTTGTCTCTTCTATTTATTTCTTTGAAACATGGTACCCTTTTCTGGAGAACCAGAAACGGATCATGTCAGCTGAGCCATTTTCTTCCTATCGGTACAGAGCAGCTCCAGTCTGTTAATACCAGTCAGAGTTCAGATTTGCTTCAACCACAAATGGTTACCAATTGTCCGTGAACTACTTTATCTGTCCCTATTGCTATTTGCACAAATCTGTGCAATTAAGAATTTTTCTTTAAGGCTGGGTGCAGTGGCTTATGCCTGTAATCCCAGTGCTTTGGGAGGCCAAGGTGGAAGGATCATTTTTGCCCAGGAGTTCCAATTTGCAATGAGCTATGGTCATGCCACTGTACTCAGCCTGGGTGACAAGAGTGAGACCTCATCTCTAAACAAAATAAAAAATAATAAGTTTTTCTTTACAAAAGACTTATCCTATTCAACCCATTTAATATGATGTCCTTTCCCTGTCATTGGCAGAAAAAAATCAAATAATTATTTTGATGATCAAGCAGACATGATTTTTTAAAAAGTCATTTTTAGCAAGAGTAATAAAGCTTTAGAAAAATGCTGATTACCTCTGAGACGTGGCACTATCAAACATGTGCAGAAAACTCAATACCTTCAGCAGCAGTATCTGTATTGCATACGGACTTGAAGAATTTAGTACACTCTGGGACTATGACTATAATTGTGTGATAAACACGGTCTGTGTGATTTTTTTTAAAATGGAGATGAGAGAGTCTATTCCGTACCTCCAAATGGCTTCTGTTAAACCGCTTAACTTCGATAAACACTGGTTTCCTCATTACTAAGTTGTGGAAACAACTTTTGCCTCTTACATCACCAAAGTGTTGTAAGGGTGTTGCAATAAAATGGACATTGACTTCCTTTGAGGGAAGAAATTTGTAAAACATAAATTCACTAAATAAACTCCTTTCCATTAGAAGAGTTGAAACAGGATACAGTCCTGAATAAGCCACAGTTCCAAAAAGCAGAAATCACAGGTGCAGCCACACAGGAAGTATGGCTCTGTAGCCCATGAGAAGCCATTTATTGCTTTTATATAGATTGTTTACCACAAAGCAGACAAATTAGTATATATAATAAGTTAAAGGTTTATGATTAAACTCTCTTATAGCTAACCAAGCTTAACGGACATTGAAAATTTCTTCTATTAATAGGTTACAGAAATTATTCTCTAAAGAACTTAGAATTGCATCTTTTAACTTAGCTGTCTTAAGAGTTGAATCAAACTCCAGTGAATAGTTTATCATATAAATTGCCATACTTTAGAAAAGAAATATTCTATATATTTCCAAACAAGGTGAATTTTCTTAATTTTTTTGTAAATACTAGTATAGCTCTGTAACATTAAATATGGGCAATAAATTCAATAGTATAAACAGTAGGTATTTATGCAAGATGAGAAATAATTTAGCCCTTGAATCCTCATGGCCACAATGGGAATGACATCATGATCTTGGCCAGTTCCACTCTTCTGGGACTGATGCTGCTAGGAAACATGAGAAACATGAAGCTTTCCAGCCATTCAGGATGACCATTCTAAATTGAGAATAAAAACAGTTCCTAGTTGCAGCATGTCTTAAAAAGCAATAAAACAGCTGACCACTCTTAAGAGTCTGCCTGGACTAAGAATGGCTTTCCAAAATCTCACACGAATGATTTCCTGAAGTCCGCTATTTACATGAGACAATTTTGTGTCCTGGTCCTCTCAGAAAGCGGTTAGTCCAATTTACAAAACCCATTGAATATTTTCTTAATGTTCTGGTGTCAAATATAAAATTTAAAATGTCTTGATTCTTTCAAAGATGGATATCCTAGAAAGGTATTTTTTATAGTACAAATATGGGAGAAAATAATGACATGGTCCTGAATGAATCAATTTCCCAATGTTTTCTACTACCCAAATGTTTCTGTTATATGGCTGTAATTCAATGTATCTAAACCATTTAAGAAAATATTCTCTACTTGGTGGGTGGAACAGCTTTTCATCAAAGAAGTACAATGAGATAAACTATATTCCTAATTCTTAACATTGCTAGTTTAGAATAACTTAAATTCATAAATTCTTATTGAAGAATTTTTTAAAATACAGTTTTATTCCTTTCAAATTGCATTTAACATGGTATGGTAAGTTATTATAGCACTTAGGGGCTTTCATTCTAGTAAATGCTTATCTTGAAATGGGTTCTACTAAATTACTTGAAAACAATGGATTCTCAAGGTAATTTAAAAATACTTCTTATAATTTTGCAAAGGAAAACTTTATCCCTCATCTAAATTAATGTAGGCTTTCCTATAATTGCACGAATCTGAAAACAGACACAAATTTTGTGTAAAGTAAGTGTAATTTTATCAGGAAATTAACTTTGAAAATTAATGTATCTACTGTGACACCACTGTGTATAGAATGAGATTTCACCTTTTGTGCTTTTAAAAATTTGCTGCTTTTACTTTTATATCCTGTTACTATCAGTCCCAGAATATATGTGAACTCCTAGAAAATAGAAACCATTCTTTATTTCTCTTTGCATCTTCTGTACCTAGTTCAATATATACATTTTTTTAATAAATGCCAACTAAGTAGAGAATATTTTCTTAAATGGTTTAGATACATTGAATTACATCTACACAACAGAAACATTTGGGTAGTAGAAAATATTGGGAAATTGATTCATTCAGGACCATGTCATTATTTTCTCCCATATTTGCACTATAAAAAATACATTTCTAGGATATCCATGTTTGAAAGAATCAAGACATTTTAAATTTTATATTCTGCACCAGAACCTTTTAAAAAATTGCCATACATTCAATACTGAATTAAAGTTGAAGGATAAATAAATAGATGTAGTGAATGATTTAAAGTCAAAGAGCTACATAATCATCTCCTTATACATTCATTTTATATACTAATTCTACTAACATACAAAAGGAAAGAAAATTAATTTGAAATTACAGGGGTTTCTTGCTTTCTCAGTACTCTAATTCAACATATCATATTACCTTTATGAAAACAGGTTTTTCACTATTTAGTGTCTGAGATTTACCCAAGGTTATATAGCACCTGATCAAACTTTAGACAGAAACTGTATCAGTGGTTGCCATGGACTGGGAGTGAGGAGAAGGAACGAATTGCAAAGGGGCATACATAAACCTTTTGAGATAAAGTATTCCATATCTCATTTGTTGTCATGAGTACACTTTACATACATTTGTCCAAAGTCATTGATTGTATACCTAAAAAGGCTGACTTTTACTGTTCAAACATTTGTCTAATTAGTTTTGGATTTTTGGTTTCTTAATATTGATTATTCTAATGTTCGATTAACCTAATGTGCCAAAAATTGCCTGAGAGAAAGGTAGTTTTCTCTTACTATTTTTTTCCTGCTCTGTCTTAATGTTATTTTCTATTTTTGTTTTATACATTTCATTAGATTTTGTTTTATACATTTGATTATTCTTTGGGATTTTCTTACATTGAGAGCATAAACTACTATTCAGAAATAAGATTCAAAATGAAAATGTTCAAAGAAAAAGTAGGGTAAAATTGAAATGTAATTCCTCCAATTCAAATGTAAATTTTATAAATCTTTCATTTCATATCTACACTAGGTGGAGCCATTTGCCTAAGCTAGTCGTAGGGAAATTGACAGAGTGTATGTTTAACTTTTTAAGAATCTTCCAAACTTGTTTTCCAAAGTAGCTGTCCCATTTTGCATTCCCAACAGCAACATATGAAAGCTGAAGTTGCTTCATATCCTTATTGTCACTTGGCCACTCTTTTATTTTAGTCACTCTAATAGCTTTATAGTAGTGTCTCATAAATTTAATTTGCATTTCCTTAGTGACTAAAATGTCAAGTATCTTTTCACATGCTTATTTGCTTGCTTTATATCTTCTTTGCTGAAATGTTTATTTAAACCTTTCACCCAGTGTTTATTGGGTTGTTTGTTTTCTTAATGCTGAGTTGTGAGTGCCCTTTTTATTGCTATACTACCCAGAAATTCCACTCCTTTACATTTTTCAACATAAATGAAAATCTATATTCAAACAAATTTCAATATGTGAATGTTCATAACAACCTCATATTCCCCAAACTGAAAACAGCGTATCAACAGGAGTGCGGGTGAATAACTGGGGTATAGCCATATAATGAGATAGTACTTAGCAGTGAAAGGAATGAACTACGTGCAGCAACATAGATGAATCTTAAAAGTATAATGCTGACTGTAAAATGTCAGACACGAAAGGCTACATTCTGTATGATTGCACTCATGTGGCATTCTTGAAAGGAAAAACTTCAGACCGAAACTGCATCAGTGGTTGTCATGGGCTGGGAGTTAGGAGAAGGGACTGCATGCAAAGAGGCATATGCAAACCTTTTGAGATTGAAGTATTCCATAGCTTGTTTGTTGTTGTGATTACACATTATGTACATTTGTCTAAAGTCATTGACAGTAGACATAAAAGGCTGATTTTGACTGTTCAAATCCTTTGTATAATTAGTTTTGGATTTTTGTTTTCTTGATACTGAGTATTTTAATGTTCAATTAACCTGATATGCCAAAAGTTGCCTGAGAAAAAGCAATTAAGATTATAAACATTCTGAATAATTCTGGTAGATTTTGTAAAAGTCTCTATTAACATGCAAATCTTAACATTTATTCCTTTTTCTTAACATATTTTAAATGTGCATGATATTTTCTTTAAAGACGTATTTATTTAAGAAGCTCGATGACTCTAATATGAGAGGATAATGTTTGTTTTACAATAAATTGTCTAAATATAGGCTGGGAAATAACATAATAGGACATCCTGGAGATATATACAAATTAAGTATCATTACAAACTGTTCTTTCATCATTAGCTACTTTCTCTCATTTACATATATGTGAAAATTATTTTACTATTAAATATGAAAAATAAAATACTAGACAGAAGAGCATTCTAACTTGTAAATATGTATACATTTGTATGTATATATATGTAATATACATATACATATATAAATTATATATCTTCTTGCCAGGTAGAAGTATCTCTAGTTAGAAATTACATAATAAATAAATTTAGTTATAACTTCACTATTACTATAGAAATAGAAACCCTGAAAACCCTGTTTACTATAGAACATATTTAAAGATGAGATTTATTTTATTTACAATTATCGAGTTTTCTAGAAGAACAACATCTAGCATATCTGAAAAAAAATCATGCTTTATTGGCACTTCTTAAAATATATACAGTAAAATCTCATATTTAATTCATGGGGTGAGAAAACTCAGAATTTTGTAGCTATGAGGTGGCCAAGAAAGATGGCTGGCAGAAAAGCCTCAACAATGTGAAAAACAATGTGAAGAAATGTAAAAATATTTTTGAGTGAATTTGGCTTTGGGAATTGTAATAAGTTATAGTCTTCAGCTTCATAGAAGGGTATACTGGGTTATAAAGTAGGCTAATAGCCATAAACTAACAGAGTACTAGCCTGTCTATGAATTCTTCTGGTCAGCTTCTAATTAGAGTACTCTATCTTCTTGGCGCGATATTTTGAAATGGTTGCATAAAGTAGCAAAATAGTCCTAATTTTCTATAAGATAAAACTGGATATTTTCTTATATGGAGATCCTGAGAATTTCTGAGATTCTTTATATAGAACTTTGATATGTAGGACTCTCCAATAACTGTTAACATCATAGCATATGGACAATTCAGATTATTTCTGTTCAAATATTTAACAACACATATTTATTGAGAATCTACCATACACAAATCCAAGCTGTATACTATAGGAAATACAGAGATATATGAGTCACAGGCTCTGCCAAACTTTATTTCTCTTGTCAGTTTTGTTTTGTTTTAAATTTTGAATAGTTTTCTTGAGATGATATTCAGGCAATTTAGTGATTTTTAAATTGTGCAATAACCACAGTCAATTTTAGAATATTTTTATCACCTCAAAAAGAAACCCAGCACCATTTATCACCCTCCTATCTCTATTGGTATTATCTGGTGCAACACTGGCATCATACCTTCTTTTACTTCTTTAATCAGGATTTCCTTTAGTTATGTAAGCCTTTGTGTAATGGCTACTTTGAAAGATTTTTCCATGAAACTTGATCTCTGGTCATTCTCTCAGGACTTTCTGTTACCAGTTTTTTTGTTTGTTTGTTTTCCTTGTTGTTGTTGTTTGTTGTTTCTGCTATCTGGGTCTTATTTTCCTGTTTGTTTGTTGTCTTTTTTTTTTTTTTTTTTTTTTTTTTTTTTTGTGCTTGCAATTCAGTTGAGTAAAACTGCAAATTTCAGATAACATATTGCAGAAACTTCAAGTACTGGTTCCCTGCTTCCCAGGCTTGTTATTGTCATTTTTTTTTATTTGTTAGAGACTGTCTAGATTATTTTAGTGAAGTCTATTCCCTATGCCCATCCCCCATCCTTCAGCGCGCGCGCACACACACACACACACACACACACACACACACACACACACACACAGTGTTAAGTCTCTGTTATTTCTTCTTAGTGAAGCACAGATATGCCTACAGTTACCCTATGATGTGACATAACGACAGTGGTATTTGTAGGGTTTTTCTTCCTTTCTTTCCCTAACCATAGTCAGCTGTTAAACTCCATTAATTGCAGGCTGGTTGTTCTATTATTTTCAACAATGTCCTAAGGCATAAATTCCCCACAAATTAATCCAAACAAATTGTGGGTTTTAGGAAAAAAGTAGATTTTGAGGTCAGTATTTGATATTTGTCCTGACCCTTTGAGGACTCCTCCAAGTGGTCTCATTCTCTGATTCTCTCCTGCAAACCTGCTAGCCTCCAGTCTAAGCTGCATTGTCATCAAATTCAAGAATCTCCTCAACTGCCTTTGGCCACAACTTCCACTATTCTTGAGAATATTTTTAAGCTTGAACTTCTCCATGTTTTGCTGCAGTGAAGTCAATTCCTTTGAGATGAGATTAGGAACTGTTTTATGGCCCGATTCTTCTCCCAAGTGAACTGGTGAACTTGCTGAGCCAGGGCTCAGGAACTGGGTGTGGGAGCAATGGAAAGCTTTTCTCCACATAATCACCGTACCTTAGAAGCTGTGCATTCAGTGGTGGGAAGGGAGGAAACAGTCAGAGATCCTCCCAGCTTGCCTGTCTTGTCATGGAACCATTGCCTCATGAGCCTATGGGAAGTGCATTTAGGACCCCAGTATTTTCAGTACTCCACCTCTCATTAGCAATCGCCTGAAATTTAGCCTCAGCAATGGATAACTAAGGCAGAATGAGAAATGCTGAAGTCCTGCTCCTCCAGGGACTGGAGCTGTAGCAGCCTCATGTTCTCGACTACAGCAGTTTGGAATAGGGTCTCTACCTTGCTGAACTGGGAAGGCAGAACAAAAAAGGAGTCTTGGTTCAAATATCACAGACTCTCACAGCTTTCACATCAATCTTTCATAGATTTTCTTGAATAGATGTTTTTGAATTTGCAGTTTGTGCTTAGGGCCATTTCCAGAAGCTTTAAGCGTTTCTTTTTAAAATAATTTTCACCAATCCCACTGAGGAATGAGTCAGTAGATCTACTGACAATGTCATGCTGCAGATTGATTGACTCAAATTGTTTATTCTTTTCCTGTGTCTGTGACTCAGTTAACACTGATGCTGAGCATGGACTATGTGCCAGTACTCAGTGTCATAGGTATGTATAACACCCCCACTCTTAAAGAGCAAATGATCTAGTGAAAGGTATAAATAAATAATTATAACTCAATGATAAAAGCTGGAACTTAAAAGTATATGTTTTTTAAGTGCAATGGAAGCACAAAGGAATATTTAACAGCTTTGAGGGTGGAGGTGAAAACAATATGGAAGATCCTATGAAAAGTATTAGAATCAGAGGATAACTTGGGTAAGCTTCAGCTCTGCTAGACCTATTGAAGCAGGAGAGGCCGTAAACAAACCTCTCAAACATCAGACAGGGAAGGAAGTGATCATTTTATTCAGCAGGGAGCTGTGACAGGCATAGAGGCCTTAACAACCCAGCTCCCCAGTAAAGAACATCTTGGCCCTTTTAAAGGCTCACAATATAAGAGATTTAAGAGATACACATGTGAGAGGGTCATGAATGATTTTGCAAACATGGGGGAAGTGACTAGATAGGGGTCTTGAGTGGCTGAGTAAGAACAGTGCCTTCCAGAATAAGGTTTCTCCATACCATGCCTGTGATCTATAGATAGGTATTGTGGTTAGAAGGAGGGGGTATAACTTTTAACTTTCAGGCCTGGTCAGCTGCACTCAGCCAGTTCTTCCACTGATCTCATTTGGCTGGCTTTGAACTTTCATTTCCCCCTTTTCCCTTAAGCACAAGCAAAGGTAAGGGGGTCTCCTTCCTCATTATTGTCCTTTAAAACCATTTTTAATAGAAAACAATTATTGTAATTGTAATATCAGATAACAATACTGTTATAAACAATTGACTTTTTAATCTTAAACTATGAAATAAAAGCATCTGAGACTTTATATATAATATATAGTCTAAGGATATCACAGTAAGTAAATACAATTTCAAGTCAAGGTCTCCAGCTTTTCTATTTCTGCTGATTCCAGTTGTGGCCTTAAGCCACTTTTATATAGAAGTCTAAAACCTCCACAGTTTGTGGAAGAGAGGGTAAAGTTCCATATTATTATGGTTGTCTCTAAGAAGAACAAAGGAATAGGTGGCAGGTTCACTTACTTTCTAACCCAGCACTGTTAGATTGGTTTTTCCATGGACAGTCTCTCTGTTCCCATAAATATAACTTCTATTCCAGAAAAATAAAATTAATCTCAAAAAGAAAGAAAGAAAAAACAAGGTTTGGCAAAAAGAAAGAAGAAAAAGAAAACTGAGTCCTCTGTCTTGCCTCAGCCCCTGGACCAGTATGTGAGTTTCTTACTGTGACGTAGGTGGAAAGGCCCATTGGCTTAGCCTCCATTGGACTGGACCAGGGTTGAGCAAAAACATTCAAAATAGCATGACTTTAGCTAAAGAGCCTGAGGCAATTGAGATTGTGTCTGTAAAATCATAAGAATTAGTGCATGCCTGGGATACAACATATAACCTGGTTTTTACCTATGGAATGGAGCTTATTCATTCTACCTTTAAGGGGTCTTACATACTTGCAAAATGATCAGTGGTTTTATTATTATGACTATGACTTCTCCAGCTTAGTACAGATTTTCTGTCATTTCTTTTGTTACTTTGGCCAAAGTATAGTCATGAACATTAACAACATCTATCTGACTGTGATAGCTAATTTTATGTATCAACTTTGCTGGGCTAAGGGATATCCAGATAGCCAGTAAAGCATTATTTCTGGGTGTGTCTGTGAGGGTGTTTTTGAAAGAGGTTAGCTTTTCAATACGGATACTGAACAAATAAGATCGCCCTCACCAGAGTGGGTGGGCATGCTCTAATCTGTTGAGGACCTGAATAGAACAAAGAGGCAGAAGACCAGAGAATTTGCTCTTTCTGCTTGCACTGGGATATCCATCTTCTCCTCTCCTCAGACTTCTGTGCTCCTGGTTCTCAGGTCTTCAGACTTGAAGGACTGATGCCATCAACAGCTTCTCTGCTACACAGTGCTTCTGACTCAGAGTAATTTACATTGTCAGCTTTCCTGGTTCTCCAGCTTAAAGATGGCATATCATAGAATACGTCAGTCTCCATAATCATATAAGCCAATTCCTATAATAAATCTCCTTACATAAATATGCATGTATAAATATGTGTGTGTGTGTGTGTGTGTGTGTATATATATATAATACATTGATATATATATATATATATATATATATATATATATATATATATATCAATGTATTAGGATTCTCCAGAGAAACAGGGCGAATAGGATATACAGATATATATTTTTTCATATATCCTATTGGCCCTGTTTCTCTGGAGAACCCTGATTAATACACTGACACAGACAATATTATAAATATGTTTGCATTCAGACACTTGATCTTTGACTCAGGCATCTCATGTGGTAATAATGATATATTATCACCATGAGGATTTAATGATAGATTTTCTTTACCATGTACACATTTGAATATAGACTGACTGGAAATAAGTCAGAATGATGGAGGAGAATGAAGTTGTAGAGTTTCATAGCATATTAGATTTTTTTTTCCTTACTGAGATATCATCATAAATCATAATTCGCTTGAGATTAAGTGACTGACTCTATATAGTCTTGTCAGAAATAGCTGAACAAATGTTAGCCTCTCTTCTAGTGAAGTCTCTCTTTGTCTCATAGGACTTGCAATAATGCTATTGTCATAGTCTTTTTTGAATTATGTCAGAGTCACTGAAATCTCTTGGCACCAGGTTCTGAAAAAGGCAACATGTTGAACAGTGAGAAATGGAGGAGCAGTGTGATTAATTGTTAAGAGAGAGAAGCACAAAAGCATAACTCTTCTTCCTGACAGATGCTCCAGCCGATGACACAGAGTCAAGTAACAATGTTGTTATAGATATTTGGCTGTTTTAGGTACCATATGCTCATTTTCCCAATAGTAATCCCTTTTCAAAGGTTAAAGGGAAAATTAAAAAGCCTGTTCAGACACTTCACAAATTTTCACCAATTTCCAGAATTGTGAGTCATTCAAATGCAATGCAAAGAAAAATTAACATCATAAGGGCAAGGGCCATCAGATTTGAGCTGGACAGAAAAAAAAAGATTAAAAAGCAAATAAATACAGTTTGGCATTATTTCTTTTGTACCCAGAATCCATATCTTAAGCTGAAGATGTATGTTACCCATGGGAATTCCTGTTATGCCTCTTCTTATAATTGAAGGCAAGTTTGGGGAAGGGGTGATGAAAAAGAAATGAAGTATTTGCAGAGAATTCATAGGCAAGAAAACTTCCTAGAGATGGCACCGTTTTTTCTTCAAACCTGTAATTACCCAGTCCATTCTTCTTGCCTACTGCACAGATAAAACCAGTTCACTGAGACAGTAATATTGCAGTAGAGAGACTTTAATAATTCCAGGGTTAGCCAAATGAAAGGATGGGGGTAATTATACAAATCAGGCTCCCTGTATACTTTGAGACTAGGATTTTTCAAGGACAGTTGGTAGGCAGGAGACTAGGGAATGAGGAATACTGATTGATTGTATTGGTGATGAAATCATAGATTGTCAAAGTTATCTTCTTGCACTAAGTTTGTTCCTGGGTAGGGGCCACAAGACCAGATGAACCAGTTTCTTGCTGTGCGTTCCTGGTTCAGGTGGGGCCAGCTGGCCCATCAGACTACAGGGTCTGGAAAACACCAAAAACGTTTTACAGTAACAATGTTATCTATAGGAGCAAGTGAGGAGGTTATACATCTTGTGACCTCTGGCTACATGACACCTGAAGCATAATTTTAACCTTCTGGCTAATTTGTTAGTTTTACAAAGGTAGTTTTGGTCCCTCGCAAGGAGGGGGTTGGCTTTGGGAAGGAGCTCTTATCATCTTTGTTTTAAAGTTATGCTATAAATTCCTGAAATAGTTAACTTGGCCTACACCCAGGAATGTACTAGGGCATCTTGGAGTTTATAAGCAAGATGGAGTAAGTGAGGTTAGACTTCTGTTGCAATTTTTGCAAAGGCAATTTCAATATCACCTAGAAGCTAAAAGATACATTTTCTCTTTGCTGTGGATTGTAAGCCTGAAAGCATCTGAGGAAGTGTAGTGTGATAGTTAAACATTAATGTCTGGTAGATTTGCATGTAAACCCCAATTCAGCCACTTACCTGTACTTTATGTAATCTTGGCCAAATTGCAAATCTACATCTCATCTTCTTTCTGTTATTGAAAGGGCCTCTAGAATATTTATATCAAAAATACCAGGGATGATCTAGTCAGAGAGAACTTCGTATAAATTGTGCCTCCTTCTGTCAATAATCTGATTAGCCCTGTGTTTGGTATGCCGTGAGATACAGCTGTTAAATGGTCAATGTTTCATCCTCTGTTGTAAAATAAGAATGAGGAAGTTCTACAAATGTCAGTGTAGCGTAGGGGTAAAAACATAAATGATAGAGCCAGACTGCCAGTATTCTAACATTGAGTGATGTAATTACTGCCACATGACCATAGGCAGTTTATGTTACTCTTGGTGTTTGAGTTTCTTCATTAGTGAAAGGGGGATAATAATAGTACTTACTTTTTAGGGCTGTTGCAAGCATTAAATAAGCCAATACATATAAAACACTGGGAACAAAATCTGGTACATAGAAAACAATAAACATGTTAGCTGTAATTACAGGTTATGTGAAAAGCTATCCTAAATGTGTTGTTAAGGTTAAAAAAGCAAAGTGCTGCGTACCTTAAACAAATAGGGGAATTTCACATGTTTTTATTTTCACATGTATAAAATTTCCCTATAAGAATAGCTAAGAAACTAATAACATTTATTACCTAGTTGGAGAGGAATTGAGTAGAAGAAGAAAGTTTTTACTATAGGACTTATTATGCTTTTTGAATTTTGAGCCTTCCTAATGTATTAACTGTTCAGCAATTAAATTTTAAAATATAGCTAATATTATTATTATCAAATTGATATCACTTACCTTATTGCTATTATCCTAATAAAACAATGGGTAGCAATTATTATATACCATAATGCACAATGTATTCAATGGGATTCAAGGCACGTTATCCCAAAACATGGCACCTTGGCATATTGAATATTTTAAGGTGAAGAAATTTGAAAAACAGGACATATGAAAAGATGTCTCTGACCTTTCCCCCACCCTTCTCCCCTGAAGCAGGTCATATAAAATAGGAAGGATTTTTCTGACCTTCCCCTGAAGAAGGTTGTAAGGCCTTCATGTGAGACGTGCCCTCCCACCCCATATCCATAGGAAAGAGTATTCTTATCTCTGAAGATACACAGCACAGAGAAGAATCTGAAAAAAAGACTTGGCTAAGTTTCTCCCCTGTTTATTGCCACTGTATTGTACTCTTTGCCCTTTCTCCATGACAATCCACTCTTCATCAAAACACACTCAGGGCAGGGTGCAGTGGCTCATTCCTATAATCCCAGCACTTTGGGAGGCCAAGGCGGGTGGATTACCTGAGGTCAGGAGTTCAAGACCAGCCTGGCCAACATGGTGAAACCCAATCTATACTAAAAACACAAAAATTAGCCGGGTATGGTGATGTGTTCCTATAATCCCAGCTACTTGGGAGGCTGGGACAGGAGAATAGCTTGAACCCGGGAGGCAGAAGTTGCAGTGAGCCAAGATCATGCCACTGCACTCCAGCCAGGGCAACAAGAGATTCTGTCTTAAAATTAAATTAAATTAAATTAAATTAAATTAAATTAAATTAAAACAAAACAAAATAAAAACAAAAAATCCTCAGGTTTGACTGCTTTTTTAGGTCTTCATTTCCTATGAAGGCTTCATGTTCCATTAAAATTATATTAAATTGTATGCTTTCTCTTGCTAATGTGTTTTCATTTTCATTATAGGGGCTTAGCCATGAACCTAGAATTGGTGAGGAAAAGACATCTTTCCTCCCCTACGTATTACATAAAGGAGATATTGGACCTCTCATTTAAGAGCATTTATTTGGACACAGCAGACACATACAAGCCAGAGACACAAGAAAATACACCATGAAAGGGGTGTGTAGACCACATGCTGGGGTGGGTGGAGGGGATGGTAATGGGATAAGTCGAAGGACAGAGTGACCAATTCTTGTTTGCACTCTCAGTAAAGCTTGAAGGATGCATTATCTTTCAAAAGCATTCCAGGTAGAAGAAATGGCATGATTTGATGACATAAGATGGTGTATGATTGGGAAACACCAAGAACTGTTAGGCATAAAAGAACACAGAATATGACTAATGCTGAAATTTGGAGATAAGTAGCTTTATTCATGTTTCAACTAAGAATATTTTCTGCTAGCTGGAGTAAATAAGTGTGTGAGTGTCTGCACACACACATGTATGTGTGTTTAGCTAGGAGTACATATTGAATGTGAAAGGTAATTATCCAGCAGAAAGGAGAGACTTTATTAAAAATAACCACTTTGATTGATCAACCCTACATTGTAACTTTCAAACATCTATGTAAACAGAGTAGCAGTTAATAATTGTTATCTTCTCATGGAAGTGTTAAAGTCTGAGGCTTTTACAAAATGAGTTTTTAATTTCAGTTTACAAAGCCTAAATCAATTTCATTGCAGAGCATAGATATTTTTCTAATTTTTTCTTTGAACTTTCTCTATTAGGATCTTCTGTGAAGTTTCCTCCAAATATGTAAAGTGAAAGACCAGCTCTAGTCCTTCTCATTTGTATTCTGTTAAGCAATAGTCATTGAGTCAAAAATTACAAAGGATTTGAATTTAACAAACATTTTCTTAGTATCTGCAATGGACTGAGTGTTCACAAACATCGTTTTTTAACCCTTATAATACTGTGAGGACATATTTTAATTGCTACTTCACAAATAGGCAGATTGTTTTAGAGACTCAGGTGAGGCTTATGTGTATGTACGTGTGTGTGTGTGTGTGCACTCGTGCACATGCACATATGTAGAAGGGGTAGAATGAAGAAAAATAAGGACCAAATCAATGAAATTTTCACTAATGCAATATTTCCTCAGGATTGAATTCTAGGTATGTTGTTCTACAGAGTGGAAGAGGAACAGCAGTCACATGTACAGGCACCTACATATTTCCCTTAGTTAAGATTACAATTTGCCTTTGTCAATTTATCTTCCATTTTTCTCTGTGCCATTTATCAAATTATTGCTTCTCAAATCCAAATATATGATTTGTGATCTGCTCTGTGACAATGAAGTGAATCCATTCAAGCAATTCTCCTTTTCAGTCGCTATAACATTATGGTTTTTTTTTTCGATTTTTTGTTTTTTTCAGTAGAGAGTGACGGGAAGGACATTACAGAAAAAAAAGCTTCTCATTCTGTTGCTTATATGGCCTGATTTTTCTTTCTTCTTGTCCCTATCAGTGGCAGCCAGAGGAGCATGCGTGGGCATATGCAGCAGACATCCTACCACTGGTTGAGAGCATGCAGTCACTTGCTGCACTGTCAGTCTCAAGCCCAGTCTGGTGACTACTCTGCTGCAGCCCTCCATAGGCAGTCATCACACACCTGCTGACTCTTAACATCTCAACTCCTTTGTGCACCCACCTGCAGCATCGGCTCACCTGCGCCCCCTACTGCCTGGAGACTGTAGGCCCCCTTTGGCCATGCAATCCCCATGAACTTCTCTGTCATCTAGTGGACTACAACCACACCTTCTCTAATGAGGTCTGAATCCCAGACACTGGGAGAGGCCATGCTTCCAAGTTTGTTTCTTCCTTATACTCTTTCTTAATCCTAGGATAGCCTTCAGGGTTCTCTTGGCATCTTAATAGTTAGTTCCCTATTAAGTTATAGCTAACAGTTCTAAGTTATAACTAATAATTATAGTTATAAATTATAATGAATAATTCTTATATTAAACTTTTCTTCTTCAAATTATTGTGTGGCTTCTGTTTGTCTCCTCTTGGACTCTGACTGATATAATCTCTTTGATAGTTTTCAAATAAACCCTATCTAGACTATGCCATCTAGCCTTTCTAAAGTCGAATTTTAATGTGACTTTCCTCACTACTAAGAAAATTGAGTTTGGAAGGAAGCAGGAAAGGAGACAGCTAAGGATAATTACCTTTATTTAACAAATATAAAAACTGATCAGTTAAAGGTGATTTGGTCCTGGTACTGGCCTATGTCTACCATGCAGAATTCTAGCTCAACAAAACACTCCTCTCCAGAGTTTTCACATCCCTTTCAGTCAAAATTGAAATATATTTTGTTCACAGAAAATGCTAAGAAAGTCATTTTAGAAAATACCAGTTTCGAGGTTTTTGGGGAGAACTAGATATAAAATCATTTTATAGATTTCTTATTCCACCTGAAGATTTTTAGTGAGCACTTAGGAATAAAGTCCTATACACTATTGTTAAGTTAATAAAAATAAATAATTTAACAAAAATTTGAAATTTAATATATTTTTATATATTAAGAAAAATTGCATTTGTATGGACTGTTTGTGCTCTGCCCAAAATTCATGCAGTAAAGCTCTATCCTCAAAAGTGATGATATCAAGAGGTGAGACCTATGGGAAGTAATTGGGTTTAGATAAGGTCATGAAAGTGGAACCCCCATGATGGGATTAATGCCCTTATAATAAAAAAAGGAGATATCAGAGCTTCCTGGCTCAGCCATGTAAGGTTACAACAAAAAGGCTACCACTCTGCAAGCCAGGAAGAAGGCTTTAACCCGAGAACCAAATTTGGCATTGTCTTGATCTTGGACTTCCCAGTCTCCAGAACTGTGGCAAATAAGTGTCTGTTGTTTAAGACACCAGTCTATGGGATTTTGTTATAGCAGCCTAAGCTGACTAAGACACCATTGTGTCTTAATAAAATGCAATTGACAACTTAATTATAGTGAGCTATTTATTTTCAATTCTTAGAACAGATCATGTCCTCTCAACTCAAGGGTTCTGCAAATGCTGGGCCCTTTACCTGAGCCATCCTTCCTTTGACTATCCCCATTCTTCTTCTGGGCAACCCCATATATTATTCAGCTCTCAGCTTAGATATTGCTTCCTTCAGGAAGTCTTCTCTCTGATTGCATTTCCCCTCTCATAGCCCCTAACACCCAAACATAAGATTTATACTGAGTCTCCTTTTTATATGCTCCAGTACTTCAATGCAGTATAAACTGCTGGAGGGCAGGAATATTATCTTGTTCAACGTGTTTACCATGAAATAAGATATCAGTAAATATCCTTTCACTATTCTTAGCTTTTTGGAGGGTGGTGGAAGTCTTATCTAAGCCTCAGCCAGTTGCTCTCACAAAAAGTTGCTCTTAACATTAAAGAAAGGTAACAAAATTCGCAGATAAGATTGGATTCAAACTCGTTTTTCATAATCTGTGAAAGATGATGAGGTATTTGGAAAAAAGAAACACTTGCCAAATCACAGCTATAAGTGGTGATCTCAAAAATTAAATAAAAGTACTCACAAAGACATTTTTGGATCATTTGCAGATAATCCTTTGGAAAGCATTTTTGTTCATTCTGTGCAGTAAAGTACATTTCACAAATAAGAAATCTTGGCAAAGTCAGACTGTGAGCTTTTACACCTGTTCTATAATACTTAGGACAGAATAAGGAATCCTAGAAGCATCAGTGCCCCTGTAATGTAAAACTTTAAACACATTTTCTAGAGGCAATATTTACCTTTCGGCAGCTAAGTAAGTATGAGAGATTCAACTTCTGGAATCTCTGTCCAATCTTGCATGAGTTTGATAGAGTGAGGATTTTATGACACACTCACTAACGGTTTTATCTAGAAGGCGGCATTCCTTTAAAATATTCTAATTTAACTTATTTCTTTAATTGTTTGCATCATCGATACAAATGTATTTGTTTTGCTAGCTGAGAGGAAGAAAAATTATTGCAAGCTTCAGAGTATGATGATGCAAATAGTTCAGACTGTTCAGCGTGTGGGAGTTTGTTTCTTTGCATTAACAGGACGGGTTATAAAGTACGACTGCAGGAATAGAATGCTGCTCTTTGGAATATTTCAATATTCGAGAGCAAGTATAAATTGGCTATTTGAGCCAATGATATTCAAAGTGTTCTAAATAGTTGCAAAATTATGAAATACATGAAACAGTGTGGAAGAGACCCAGAAACTGGTCCTCAAATCACTTAACAATATTTTTCTAAGCTATGTCACAAACAGATGGGCACAAAAATATGTTCTGTTTTCCCATTTATAGTTGTTCTAGAAAAGAAACACTTTCCTATTATCGAGGCATTTACAGCTGGTGTTACACTTCAGACATTAACCAGCTCTGTTTTTCGTCATGAGCTGCAGCATAATAAGCATATTGGCACCTGCCATTAAGGCAGTAATATTAAGGGTAGTCAGAGCTAAACTGTCTCAATCCTTTAGGAGCTTAAAACTGCCAATGAACATATGTAATATGCATAGGATCTAGCCAGTCTTGCATTCATTAAAGTACAAGAACCAAACTTTGCTTATAGGCTAAAGAACCAGTGTCACATCACAAACCTTTCAATTCAGTGTGAAAAGTAATTAAGATAATATGTATAACATATATCAATAAGGTGCACAGATGTCCAATGCTCACCATCTTTTGGCAGGTGTAAATGAGCCAAGAAGTGACTGGCAATGTGTGTTCATCGGGTCATGGAGCTTTCAGACATTTGAAACTGGATGTAGATTAACAACCCAATAAAATGCAGCCATAAGGAGAAAATGGTATCTATAAAATGCATAAGGAAAAGTGAAAGCGTTAACACTAACATATCCTAAAAAGGAAGTGTTGTTTAAAGCGTGCAATTGTCCAGAAGAGTGTTTTGGAAGATAGATTACAATGCCTTATATCATCAGACACCTGCTTCCAATGTGTCTGCTACATTGCTCCACTCAGCCTCATTTCTGGTTTTTACTTTCTACCCCTTTTTGCTTGAGGGAAGGGATGGATGTTGTTCCTGGACTACACCTGCCTTATAGCTTTTGCATTAGCTGTTTCCTCCATCTAACTTCACATGCCTGACTTCCATTCACATCTCAGTTTAATTATTTCTTCCTCAACCGGCATTCACCTTCAAGAAGTTTCTTTGACACTTCACCCTATTTTATGTTCTGGCATTTGTATCTTTCATTATTATTTTATATATTATTTTATATCATGTGCATGCCTGCTCACTTCTACGTTGTTCCTTTTCCACCTCCTGTCAGTAGAAAGTGAGCCCCATGAAAGTAAAACTCCTCTCTCTTGCTCATGGCTAACTTCCCAGCATATGCAGCAATTCCTCCCACACAGTAGGCACTCAATAAATAGTTGTTGAAATTATGATTCTTTTTCACATATTCTTTCATCAGGAAAAAGTAAGAAAATTAATGACAAGCTTAGTGCTTTCAAAAAGCAGTTTATAACAAAATCGTATACCTGATATTAACTACTTGAAATTTTGGGGGAAGTAGAAGGAGGATAAAGAAATAAATACAATTGAGTGAATCTTTATCTGAATCAGGTCTCCAAAACATCCAGACCAGATGTAGAAATATATCTTTTAAGAATTAACTTCAGTAAATCAACCTAAGTGCTCATCAACATTGGATTGGATAAAGAAAATTTGATACGTCTATAAAATGGAACACTACGCAGCCATGCAAATCACTAAATCATGTACTTTGCAGCAACATGGATGCAGCTGGAGGCCACCATCCTACACAAATTAACATAAGAACAGAAAACTAATATCATGTGTTCTCACTGATAATCACTATGATTATAGACTAGTAATATCTACTTTTAAGAAAACTGGTCAGGCATGATGGCTCACACATTTAATCCCAGCATTTTGGGAGACAAAGGCAGATGGATCACCTAAGGCCAGGAGTTTGAGACCATCCTAACCAACATAGTGAAATCCTGTCTCTCCTAAAAATACAAAAATTAGCTGGGTGTGGTGGCGGGCACCTGTAATCCCAGCTACTAGGGAGGCTGAGGTGGGAGGATCACCTGAACTGGGGAGGCGGAAGTTGTGGTGAGCTGAGATCATGCCACTGCATTCTAGCCTGGGTGATTGATAGTGAGACTCTGTCTCAAAAAAAGAAAAGAAAACAAATATTAATGTTTGTGAATAGCTAAACTGGCTTAGGTCAATCACCTTAGATTACTTACATCAGTTAAATTGGCTTAGGTCACTTAGTCAATGAGCAGACACTGAAAATATTTCATCTTTTCACTGAGTACACAGCTAGCCTATTTTTATGCCATGTGACTGAATTTGGCTAATGGAACATAGATGCACATGATATATGCAACATTTATGCTTGGCCCACTAAAACCTGCCACCTGATCACATGCTTTCTCTGTTTTTGTGTTTTCCAGCTACCAGAAGACTCATGCAGGGGATGACAGAGCCAACAGATGCCTCCCTCAACCTAGTGATTTACTTCCATCACGTAATCAAGAATAAACTGTCTTAGTCCATTTTCACATTGCTGTAAGAACTTCCTGGACCTGAGCAATTTATAAAGAAAAGAGGTTTAATTAACTCACAGTTCTGTGGGGCAGGAATGCCTAAGGGAACTTACAATCATGGCAAAAGGGGAAGCAGGCACATCTTATATGGCAGCAAGCAAGAGAAAGCAAGCAAGAGGAGAGAAAACCGCTTCATAAAACCATCAGATCTCATGATTACTCACTCACCATCACAAGAACAGCATGGGAGAAGCTGCCTCCATGATCCAGCCATCTCCCACGTGGTCTCTTTCTTGACATGTGGGAATTATGGGGATTATAATTTGAGATGAGATTTGGGTGGAGACACAGAGTTAAACCATATCACAAGCTTTCATTGTATTAAATCATTGAAAATTTTAGGATTTTCTATTTATATCAGTTACTCTACCTTGACTGATACAGTCAATTTTGTATCACTTAAGAATTATAAACCTGGCCAGGCATGGTGGCTCATGCCTGTAATCCTAGCACTTTGGGAGAACATGGTGAGCGGAGCCACCTGAGGACAGGAGTTTGAGACCAGCCTGGCCAACTTGATGAAACCCCATCTCTACTAAAAATATAAAAATTAGCCAAATGTGGTGCCATATGCCAGTAGTCCCAGCTACTCAGGAGGCTGAGGCAGCAGAATCACTTGAACTCAGAAGGTGGAGGTTGCAGTGAGCTGAGATTGTACCACTGCACTCTAGCCTGGGCAACAGAGTGAGACTCCGTCACAAAAAAAAAAAAAGGAAAAAATCATAAACCTTTACCTATTATGATTTACAAACAAATCTTGGTAAAAAACAATATGTATTAATGTGCTATTTTACATACAAGATTGACCAAATTTACATATTTACTAAATGCCAGGTTCAAAATTTGTACCCAGGTTTTTCTGATTCCAAATCCCTGCACTCTTTTTACTGCCCCACGTCATACAATTCCAGTACTTATTTCTATGGAAGAAGTAAGTGTTGATTTTTGCCAAACTAAGATAACTAGAAAGATTTTCTAGTTTTCAGCATTAAGCTCTGAATAATAAGCCACCTAAAACTAAAATGCAGTCTTAAACAGAGCTGCACATCTGCAAATTAAAAGCACCAATTTTTCTATTCTCTTCACATTAACACAATTCAGTATTTATAGTCTCATATTTGGTGTACTTCTATCATATAAAACCAGATAATGGCCAGTAATGAAATGTCATTTTCATAGCTCTGAAGCAAACAGCAAATATCTCTATTTTTAATATTTTATGCTTGTGATATTTAGCAGAGACTATTTCATTCATTAAAGGGTACTCATGTATTAACATAAAACAAAGTAAGGAGTACCACTCTTTCCATGTAGATGCAATATAGCAAATCCATTAAAATGAGTGATTTTTCTCCTTTAGCTTCTTAGAAACTTTTTATAGTCATTAGCACATCCTCTGAATGCATTGAATATTCTCTTCAATACATCTCTTTTCCCTGAGGTACAATATATGATTAACAACGGTAAAACATCTTTTATCTCTTTTGAAGCTCTGTTATTTTGTTATTTATCTTTTTATATATGGTTATTTATCTTTTTATATATTGTCCAAGTTTAAATTAATATGATCAAAAATGCCCACACTTCATCCAGAGAGATGGTATCTTGTGCAATCCAAAGAGAACATAAAATGATTACAATTATCAGGGGTATGTTTTATCCATTTGGATTTATTGCTTTAAAATATGCATATTTTGAATGCAGCAACTAGGTTTCTAAAATTTATTCTAAAGAAATGATAATCGATATGCCCAAAGATTTAGCCTCAATTTTATTCATCACAGCAATTATGTTTTTGTTACACATAGTCTTCCCAGTCATTAAAAAATAACCTAAAGGAAAATACGATGATTAAACATATCTAAATTTCATTTGTAGTAGGTGAGCAATATGTTTTATTTTCTTCATTTATATTCCTTTAGTGGGGATATAACTTGAATTTTACCATAGCTTAGACAACCTAGAGTTACTTAAATAAAACAAGGACTAGTATACTTTCCTCTTTGTCTTAATACCTTGACTAATTAAAAACAAGAAAAAACATTTTTCAAATTTTTGATACTACATAGTGCATTTAGATATTACATAGTGCATATAATATTTAGAATAAATTCTAAAATTCATTTTAGTTTGAAAAACTGTGCCATTGACTATAGATGGTATTCAATGATTAAACATATTTCCTGAAAAGGATATCAAGTATGCTAATCTAATTTAAACTCTTATCTTCAGAACACTTCTAACTCAGCACTTAATATTGTTCATAAGGAATATTTTTATGGTGTCCTTAGAAACTCTATTGTCCTCTCAGAAAATGATTGGCCAAAGGGACTTTGAGCTGATGAGGTTAACTTTTGTGGCTCATTGATTATTTCCTATTTTATTATAACCATGCAGAAATTTTTCAAGGTAGTAGTGATGGTCATGGCTGCTGAAAATCCTTTATAAAAGATTAATTTTACTCTAAATTCTAGACTGATGATTACTTTTATTATAAATGCTATATTTTAATGTCAGCTCTTTAAATATGGTGATTAATTGGCTTCCCTAACTATATTGCTCGTAATGAAATCAATAGGCAAAAAAACCAAACAGAACATCAATGCCTTGTGCTGAAGTAATTTTAATGTTATTTTCTTGAGACATCAATTAAATAATATTTCCAAAATATTAACCTATGTGTTATTATCATTGTCCTATATTACCCTATTACTGTTATTTTTGTCATAAAATATCCATTATGAGAAAATATATTTTTTAAATATACAAAAATATATTAAGCCACAATGCTAAGCACTTCCAACTCAAATAAAATATATAACTTCCTAATTGGAATGGCCTTACCTCTTTTTCTCAAACGTAGTCATTTGGATGGAAATAAGAGGAGAAATGCTAAGTGCCCAGAGCCCTAGTATCTTTGTACAAGAATGATCATATGCCACACATGGCTCAAATGGAAGAGATTTCAAGAATGTCAAGTATTTTATTCCAAGTTCACTCTTACAGCAGCTGAATGCAAGATAATCAAGTTCCCTTGCCTATAGATATAGTCTAAGCAAGTGACAGAATTGATTAAGCCTGAGTTCTAGGGTTCATGCTAAAGACAATCACAGGGCTCCACAAGCCACATGGAGCCTCAGATGTAGCCGTTAGCCATTATTACCAAAGGAGTTTTTATAGACATAGTCAGAGACTTGTACATGTATTAAAAGTCTTCATTGGACAAATGTAAGTATGTAAAGCATATCACAATGTTGTTGGCTATGCTGGTATTTTTTAGGATATTGGGAGTTTCAAAGGATAGACATATCCCAAATCCCTCAGGAATTTTGAGAGGCACTCAGCATACTCTTTGGTTTAGAGACAAATCTTGATTAATTTCATTTTGAATTGTGAATCCTTTTTTAAATTAAGTAAAAATTCTGTGAGTTCTAAGTTTTCAGAGAATTTAGCTGGACTTACAGCAATCTTCTTATGATTATTAAAGGCTAAATTTAGCTTCCTAATAATCATATATTCTTGAGTTAATTCCTTCTTCATTGTTGATAAAGTCATGTAAGTACCTATATACCTGGTACCTTACTGTTGAGAAAGTTTGATACTGGCTGAAGGATAATTGCAGGTTATAGATTACTGAAAGAAATTAATAAACATTTCTACTTTCACTGAAAAGAATGTGGTAACCCCAAGTTAAAAGTCAGTGGACAATTTAAGTGTTGTGAAAGATCCAGAAACATAACTGGATGATATTACTCAACTGGCTAGAAAACCGTCGCTGTGGCTGGATAGGAAAGTGATGTATTGTTCTTTGTGGTTTTTTTCAGGTTCAGCCACAGGGAATTTATGAAAGGAACTACCATGAAAGGAACTCTTCTGACTTAAATTGAAGGATTTCCCAAAGCACAGGAACCATTATGCTTTGGCAGTCATTAGAGACCTGAGGTAGTTAGTCTTCATCATCAAATAAACAATCACTGAGCTAACTTCCTCACACACATCTAGTGTTCTACCTACAGGTAGTGAAACATACTTTTTATAGCCATAAAACAGACTTCACCCTAGTTGAATTTATATTCCATGGTAGTCAAGTATATTAATAAGCTTACTATACACAGCTGTAGAGATAAAATGTCTATGGCATTATAAATAAATTGTCACATATTTTTAATATCAGTCTTTTCATAATGTATTAGTCCATTTTCTCAATGCTATAAAGAACTACCTGAGACTGGGTAATTTATGAAGAAAAGAGTTTTCATTGGCTCACAATTCCACAGGTTTTACAAAAACCATGGCTGGAAAGGTCTCAGGAAACTTACAACAGTGGAAGGTGAATGGAAAGCCAGCATGTCCTACATTGCTAAAGCAGATGGAAGACAGAGAGTAAAGAGGGAGATGCCACACACTTTTAAACAACCAGATCTTGTGAGAACTCTATCACAAGACAGAACTAACGGATGGTGCTGAACCAATAGAAACCACTCCCATGATCCAATCACCCTCCACCAGACCCTACCTCAAACACTGGGGATTACAACTCAACATGAGATTTGTATGGGGACACAGAGCCAAACCATACCACATAGTATCCTCAATTAAACCAAACAGGGTTGTTCAGTTGTGTCAAAGTCATTGTAGAAATAATAGATTTCCTCAGCAAAAGATTCCCAACTTTCTTGGTACTTCATAAACAAATGAAGGTAGCAATGTGATTTTCTTAATACTCAGTAACTTGTAGGAGCTTATCTGACAAAAAAGTGCCTCATTGTTGAGAAAGGTTTGGAAAGGACAGGACGTGATGCACACTGTGGAAAGTGATTTGAACCTTTCTCAAATAACTTAAAACAGAACTACCATTCAACTCAGCAATCCAATTGCTGGGCATATACCCTAAGAAGAATAGATCATTTTACCAAAAAGACACGTGTACTGGTATGTTCATCTCAGTGCCATTCACAATAGCAAAGACATAGAAACAACCTAGGTGCCTATCAATGACGAATTGGACAAGGAAAATTGGTATATATACAACATGAAATATTATGCAGCCATAAAAAAGAATGAAATCATGTCCTTTGCAGCAACATGTTTGGAGCTACAGCCCATAATCCTCAGCAAATTAATGCACCAACAGAAAACTAAATATCACATGTTGTCACTATAAGTAGGAACTAAACATTTAGCACACACGGACATAAACATGGGGATAATAGACACTGCAGACTACTAGAAGGTAGAGGAGGGGAGAGAAAAGGTTGAAAAACTCCCTATTGGATATTATGCTCATATCTGGGTACAATAGACCCATGTAAAAACCTTCATACGTACCCCTGTCTTTAAAATAAAAGTGGAAAATTTTTATAAAAAGAACAAACATGATCATGTTGAAAGCAATGGGTTAACTATTTTTACTTATATTGAATACATATGGCATTTGCTAATTTACTACAGATATGTTCCAATTCATGTACTTTGATCTCTCTTGTAGACAGTATGGTCAGCTCTGGTTGCAAGACTAGACAGACATAGACAAGAGGCTGTTCAGCCTGACTTATTCAGCGCTAAGCACAATGGCATGAACAAAGCTGTATTGAAAACTTTATTTGGCGATGCCAAAGCAAATTTAATAATGATAGTGGCAGATGGTCTTGTGCAGATTACAATTCCATTTCTGCACTTTTTCTTACAGGACTTTCTGGCATTTCAGGGTTTTCCCAAGTCTTTTCCTTAATAAAGCTTTAACAGATTTACTCAGTTTCATTCTAAATCTCATTTCCAATATTTGAAAGGTATAAAAGCCTCTTGAAAAATCAAGTATATGTTAGTTCACATTAAAATACAACTATTGAAAAAAAATTCACTTCTCCACATTAGGAAATAAGTATTTTCATCAAAGAGGAAAATGACTTCAATTTTATTTATAGGTACTGAAAAGTCCAAGTCAGTCAATGGTAATGCTACAATTAAAACTTGAGCTGGATGTGATATCTCACAGCTTTAATCTCAGCACTTTGGGAGGCCAAGGCAGGAGGATCACTTCAGGCCAGGAGTTTGAGACAAGTCTGGACAACATAGCAAGACCCCATCTCTGCATCTCTAGAAAATCTAAAATATTGGCCAGGCATGATAGTGAGTGCCTATAGTTTCAGCTACTCAGGAGACTGAGGCAGGAGGATACCTTGAGCATAGGTGTTGAAGGCTGCAGTGAGCTGTGGTCATGCCACTGCACTTAGGCCTGGGTACCAGAGAGAGACCATCTCTATGAGAAAAAAAAATTAAACCTTCTATATATTAACCCCCAATGCTAAGTACTTCCAAATCAAATATAGTTCCTTTGAATTTTCCGTGAAAAACACAATATTGCATGTTGATGTCTCGTTGCATCAGGATGCATCTATCTCATTTCTTTTTTATATAGAATGAAATAATGCTTTGATAGGTAATGGTTTAAGGTACATTTATTACCAGTGGTTAGTTGCAGGAATATAAAATAATGTTAATAGCATGAATAAAATATAATTTGGAGAGTGAAACCATTATTATTGTTGCACATAGATAGCCTTCCATTAGAATGGATAATTGACACTTGATCGTGTAGGCCAGAATCTTGGAATAAAGATTATTGATATGAAGATCGGAGCTCGGAGCAAGCTTGAGATACAATCTATACAACTCCTTACCTGTAAACTAAAACTACATTTTTAGTTCCATTTTAAAGATCTATTATAATGCACAAATGGTTACAAATTATCTTCTTAAAATCTTCCTGGAATAGAATTTCTAGATGCCTCTTCTAAAAGGTTTACACTTTTGTTTTTTCATATCAAATTTTAGTTGCACTCAGTAGGATTTTGTCAGTTCCCTCATTTGTCCATTGACAAAGGTGGAGAATAAGGCTTTTTTAAAAGATAATTTGCACTTCTTATTGAAACGTAGCTTATTTGTTCTAAGAATAGATGTCATTTAAAAAAGAATGATGTCACTGTCAAAAACCTGGTTCCATAATCCTTTTTGTATTCCAATAGCGCGTCCTGAATATTCCTTATTCTTATATTTGATACTGTATTCCCTAGTCCACATATCATCTTCTGATGTGCTTTTCTCCATATTTTGTAGTAACTTTTTAAATTTCTTTTTACTTCCATTTTGCAAATATTTTTCCCAACATTTATTTGTTTTCCATAACCAGTGTTTGTTTTAATGAAATTATATTTATTAAATTTTTTCTCAGTGACTTCAAGATATTTTTGTGTTGGTGAAATGGGCTTTCCTCATCACAATCATATATTAATTTTTTGTGCTTTTGTTTTGATATGACTGTAGTCAGCATTATTTGGTTTTGGTCTGTTTATTTTTAAAATTTAGTTCTTTTATCTAAAATGCATTGTGTGTTATTTGAAGTAAGGATCTACTCTTAGTTTTTAAATCTGCAGTTAATTGTACTAACATTATTGAATACTTCATTTTTTTATTTTTTTAAATGCTCCATTTCAAGTAAAACTATCTTTGTTTGCAGATGACATGATCTTATATCTAGAAAACTTCATTGTCTCAGCCCAAAATCTTCTTCAGTTGATAAACAACTCAGCCAAAGTCTCAGGATACAAAATCAGTGTTAGTATTTCTATACACCAACAATAGGCAAGCCAAGAGCTGAAAGCCGAATCATGAGTGAACTCCCATTCACAGTTGCCACAAAAAGAATAAAATAACTCGAAATAAAGCTAACAAAGGAAGCGAAGAACCACTTCAAGGAGAACTACAAACTACTGCTGAAAGAAATCAGAGATAATATAAACAAATGGAAAAATACTCCATGCTCATGAATAGGAAGAATCAATATTGTGAAAATGCCCATACTGCCCAAGGCAATTTATAGATTGAATGTTATTTCTATTAAAGTACCACTGACATTCTTCAAAGAATTAGAAAAAGCCATTTAAAAATTCATATGGAACTAAATAAGAGAATGAATAGCCAAGACAATTGTAATAAAGCAAAGCAGAAGGCATCATATTACTGGACTTCAAACTATACAACAGAGCTACAGTGACAAAAACAACATGGTACGGATACAAAAACAGACACATAGAGAAATGGAACAGAATAGAGAGCCCAGAAATAAGACTACACACCTACAACTATCTGATCTTCAACAAACCTGACAAAAACAAGCAGCAGGGAGAGGATTCCCTATTCAGTAAATGATGCTGGGATAACTGGCTGGCCATATGGAGAAGATTGAATGAAACTGGACTTGTTCCTTACACCATTTGTAAAAATCAACTCAAGATGGGTGAAAGACTTAAATGTAAAACCCAGCAACTATGAAAATCCTGAAAGACAACCTAGGCAATATCATTCAGGACACAGACATGGACAAAGTTTTCATGACAAAGAACCAAAAGGAATCATAACAAAAGCAAAAATTGACAAATAGGATCTAATTAAACTAAAGATCTTCTGCACAGCTAAAGAAATCATCATCAGAGTGAAGAGACATCTTAGAGAATGGAAGAAAATTTTTGCAATCAATCCATCTGACAAAGGTCTAATATTTAGCACATATAAGGAACTTAAACAAATTTACAAGAAAAAAGACATTAAAAAGTGGGAAAATGATATGAACAGACACTTCTCTAAAGAAGACATACATGTGACCAAAAAACATATGAAAAAAAGCTCATCATCACTGATCATTAGAGAAATGCAAATCAAAATCATGATGAGATACCATCTCACTGCTATCAGAATTGCTATTGTGAAAAGGTCAAAAACAACAGATGCTGGCATGGTTGTGGCGAAAAAGGAATACTTTTACACTGTTGGTAGGAGTGTAAATTAGTAATGGTAATTCCATGGTAATACCCAAAGGAATATAAATCACTCTATTATAAAGATACACGTACATGTATGTTCACTGCAGCACTATTTACAATAGCTAAGACATGGTATCAACCTAAATATCCATGAATGATAAACTGAATAAAGAAAATACGGTATATACACATCATGGAATCCTATGCGGCCATAAAAAGAATTAAATCAAGTCCTTTGCAGGGACATGGATAGAGTTGGAGGCCATTATCCTCAGCAAACTAACACAGGAACAGAAAACCAAACACTGCATGTTCTCACTTACAAGTGAGAGCTGAACAATGAGAACACATGGACACATGAAGGGAACAACAACACACACTGAGGCCTATCGGAGGGTGGTGGAGGAAGAGGGAGAGCATCAGCAAGAATAGCTAATGGACTCTGGGCTTAATACCTAGGTGATGACATGATCTATGCAGCAAACCACCACAGCACATGTTTACTTATGCAACAAATGTGCATATCCTGCCCATGTACCCCTGAACTTAAGTTTAAATAAATAAAACAAATACTCCCTTTCAGGGGTGAAGAATGAATAATTTCTTCACTGAGTTGAAATTACAAACTAAACTTTCATGAAAATGTTATAAATACATTTTATATGAGATATACTATATATGCATTCATATAACATAGAGTATATTTTTATTTGTTATATAAAATATGTAATATATTATACTTTATATATTTATATTTTATATTTTTCATATATGTGAATATTCATGTATATATCTACTTAGCTCATATTCTCCAGGACAGACCATATCTTGGGCTACAAAACATGCTGCAATAAATTTTTTAAAGTAGAAATTCTATCAGGTATCTTTTTCAAATTATTAACTTTTGTGGGTACTTAGTAGCTGTATATATTTATGGGTTACATAATATATTTTCACACAGGTATGCAATGTGTAATATTCACATCAGGGTGAATGGGGTATCCATACCCCATTTATCATTTATATTACAAACAATCCAATTATACTCTCTCAGTTATTTTTAATATACACTTACATTATTTTTGACTGTAGTCACCCTATTGTGCTAGCAAATGCTAGGTCTTATTCATTATCTCTAATTATTTTTTAGTACACATTAACCATCTCCACATCCTCCCCAGCCACTCACTACCCTTCTTATCCTTTGGTAACCATCTTTCTACTTTATGTGTATATATATATATATATATATATAATTGCACTTTAGGTTCTGGGGTATATGTGAAGAACATGCACATGTTCTTAAAGTGCAATTAAGAGCCTGAAGTGCAATAGGTACATACATGGCAATGTGATTAGCTGCCTCCATCCCCATCACCTATATCTGGCATTTCTCCCCATGTTATCCCTCTTCAACTCCCTACCCACCACTGTCCCTCCCCTAGTCCCCCCAACAGATCTCGAGTGTGTGATGCTTCCCTCCCTGTGTCCATGTGTTCTCATTGTTCAACACCCGCCTATAAGTGAGAACATGTGGTGTTTGATTTTCTGTTCTTGTGTTAGTTTGCTGAGAATGATGGTTTCCAGGTTCATCCATGTCCCTATAAAGGACATGAACTCATCATTTTTTATGGCTGCATAGTATTCCATCCTTCTACTTTCTATCTTTATGAGTGCAACTGTTTTTATTTTTGTCTTCCAAAAATAAGTGAGACCATGCAACATTTGTCTTTCTGTGCCTGGCTTATTTCATTTAACATAATGACCTCCAGTTCTATCTATGCTGTTGCAAATGACAGAATTTCATTGTTTTTTCACCCTAACCAGTTTATTATTTCAAAGAATTGGAAAAACAAAATTTTCCAATAATAGGGGATTAAAAGAGTAAACAAGGTATGCCCCTTCTTTGGAACTACAGACATGTATTAAAAATGGAATGTACAAAGAATTTTTTTATCAAAATATAAACTTTAAAAATGAATGAGACATCAATATACATGGAGACATTAACATTTTTCTCTTTTTTCCTTTTTTTCTAAATTTTACTTTAAGTTTTGGGGAACATGTGCAAATCTTGCAGGATTGTTACACAGGTATACACATGCCATGGTGGTTTGCTGCTTTCATCCGCCCGTCACCTATATTAGATATTTCTCCTAACCTCGTTCTTTTTATGGCTGAACAGTACTTGTACAATATTTTCTCTTCCATTCATCTGTTAGTGCTCTCTTAGGTTGCTTCCAAATATTGGCCATTGTGAATAGTGTTTCAATAAACGTGGCAGTACAGGTGTCTCTTTGATATACTGATTTTCCATCCTTTGGGTATATACCTAGCAATGGGATTGCAGGGTCATATGGTAACTCTATTTTTAGTACTTTGATAAAATTCTAAACTGTTCTCCATAGTGGTTGCACTAATTTACATCTCCACCAAAAGTGTAGCAGAGTTCTCTTTTCCCACATTCTCACCAGTGTTTGTAATTGCCTGTCTTTTGAATAAAATTTATTTTCACATGGGTGAGATGATACTCATTGTAGTTGTGATTTGCATTTCTCTGATATTAATGATGTTGAGCATCTTTTCACATACCTGCTTGGCATTTGTATGATCCTTTTAAGAAATATCTATTCAAATCTTTTGTCCATTTTTTTTGTTGGATTATTAGATTTTTTTCCCCATAGAGTTGTTTGAGCTCTTTGTGTATTCTGGTTATCAATCCCTTGTCAGATGAGTAATCTGCAAATATTTTCTCCTTCTGTGGGTTATCTCTGCTCTTTGTTGATTGTTTCTTTTGCTGTACAAAGCTTTTTAACTTGACATGATCCCACTTGGCCATTTTTGCTTTGGTTGCCTGTTGCTTGTGAGGTATTACTCAAGAACTTTTTGCCCAGTCCAAGGTCCAGGAGAGTTTCACCAAAGTTTTCTCATAGTAGTTTCACTGTTTGAGGCATAGATTTAAGTCTCTATTCCATTTTGATTTGATTTTTGTACATGGTGAGAGATAGGGGTCTAGTTTCATTTCTCTGCACCACTATAGATGTATGAATTTATTTCTGAATTTTCCATTCTGTTCCACTAGTCTTTGTGTCTATTTTTGCCAGTAAAATGCCATTTTGGTTACTATAGCTCTGTAGTATAATTTGAAGTCAGGTAATGTTATTCCACTAGTTTATTTTTTCTTTTTGCTTAGAATAGCTTTGGCTATTCTGGCTCCTTTGTGGTTTCATATAAATTTTAGGATAGTTTTTTCTGTTTCTGTGAGGAATATAATTGGTATTTTGATAAGAATTGCATTGAATCTGTAGATTGCTTTGAACATTTTAAATAATATTGATTTTTCCAAGTCATGAACATGGAATATTATCCACTTTTTTTTCTGCATCCTCTTCAGTTTCTTTTATCAATGTTTTATAGGTTTCATTGTGGAGATTTTTCATTTGTTTGGTTAAATTAATTTCAAGGTACTTTATTTTATTTGTATTGATTGTAAATGAAATTACTTTCTCGATTTCTTTTTCTGATTGTTTGCTGTTGGCATGTAAAAATGCTACAGATTTTTATGTTGATTTTGTATCGTGTAACTCTACTGAATTTGTTGATCTACTCTAATCATTTGTTTGTGTAGTCTTTAGATTTTTCCAAACATAAGATTATATTATCTGAACACAAGGATAATTTGACTTCCTTTCCAATTTGTATGCCCTTTATTTCGTTCTCTTGTCTGATTGTTCTAGCCCGGACTTCCACTACTATGTTGAATAATCGTGGTGAAAGTGGAATTCTTGTCATGTTCCAGATTGTAGAGGAAATGCTTTCAGCTTTTCTCAATTCAGTATGATATTAGCTGTGGGACAGTTATATATGACTTTTATGATGTTGAGATATACTCATTCTATACCTAGATTATTTTAGAGTGTTTATATTGAAGCGATGTTAAATTTCATCAAATGTTTTTTCAGCATCAGTTGAAATAATTATACGGTTTTTGTCCTTCATTTTGTCAATATGATGTATTACATTGATTGATTTGCATATGCTGAACTATCTTTGCATTCCTGGGCTAAATCTCATTAGGTCATGATAAATAATCCTTTTTATGTGTTGTTGAATTTTATTTGCTAGTATTTTGTTGAGGATTTTTGCATCAATATTCATCAGGGATATTGGCCTGTAGTTTTCTTTTTTTTTTTTTAATGAGTCTTTGTCTGAGTTAGGGTAATACTAATCTTGTAGAATGAGTTTGGAAGTGCTGCCTCCTGCTCTATTTTTTTGAATAGCTCAAGTAAGACTGGTATTAGTTTTTTAAATATTTGGTAGAATTAGGCAGTTAAGCCATTGGGTCCCAAGATTAACTTTGCTGGAACACTTTATTATGGCTTTGATATCATTACTTGTTGTTGGTCTGCTCAGGTTTTGGGTTTCTTCATGGTTCAATCTTGGCAGGTTGTATGTGTTATGTAACTAGGAGTTTATCCATTTCTTCTAGATTTTTCAGTTTATTGAAGTACAGATGTTCATAATAACCCCTAATGATTCTTTGAATTTCTGTTATATCAATTGTAATGTCTATTTTAATCTCTGACTCTATTTATTTGGATATTCACTTTTTTTTTCTTAGTCTGTCTATAGATTTGTCAATTTTGTTGATCTGTTCAAAAAACCTATGATTTGTGTTATTGATCTTTTGTATTTTTTAATTTCAAATTCATTTATTTCTTCTCTAATCCTTATTATTTCTTTTCTTACCTTTCATTACCTTTAACGGCAAAAACATTAATTACTTTCACACCAACCTAATATATATTTAGTTTTTCTTCTTTTTATACATAGGTGCTTATTGCTATAAATTTCTCTCTTAGTACTACTTTTGCTGTACCCCATAGATTTTGGAATGTGGTATTTCCATTATGATTTTTGTCAAGAAAATTTTTCATTTTTTAAAATTTCTTCATTATCCCACTGATCATTCAGGAGCATATTGTTTAATTTTCATGTTTTTGCATAGCTGCCAAAATTCCTCTTGTTACTGATATCTAATTTCATTCCATTGTGGTTAGAGAAAAATCCTTGCTATAATTTCAATTTTTAAAAATGTTTTTAAGACTTTTTTGTGACCTAACATATGGTCTATCCTTCAGAATAATCCATGTGTTGATTAAAAAAAAGTGTATTCTGCAGCCTTTGGATGAAATGTTCTGTAAATATTTGTTAGATCCATTTGGTCTATACTGCAGATTAAGACCAATGTTTCTTTGTTGATTTCCTGTATGGAAGATCTGTCCAATGCTGCAAGTGGAATGTTGAAGTCTCTAGCTATTATTGTATTGAGGTCAATCTCTCTTTTTAGCCCTAATAATATTTGCTTTATATATCCTTGTACTCCAGTGTTGGATGTATATATGTTTACAATTGTTATATTCTCTTGCTGAATTGACCCCACTATTATTATGTAATAACCTTCTTTGTCTCTTCTTATAGTTTTTGTCTTGAACTCTATTTTGTTTTATATACGTAGAGCTACTCCTGCTCTTTTGTGGTTTCTTTTGGCATGGAATGTATTTTTTCATTACTTTATTTTCAGTCTATGTGTGTCTTTACAAATGAAGTGTGTTTCCTAAGGCAATAAATCATTAGGGCTTTTTGTTGTTGTTGTTGTTGTTGTTACCCATTCAGGCACTCTATGTATCTTTTTGTAGAGTTTAGTCCATTTATGTATTATTGATGGGTAAGGACTTATTCCTGCCATTTCATCATTTTCTGATTGTTTTGTGATTTCCTTTTTCTTTTTTCTTTCCTTCTTGTCTTTCATGTTTTAATAAAGATGATTATCTCTGGTTGTATGATTTAATTTCTTGCTTTTTTGTTTTTATTTTTTTGTGTATCTATTGGTTCTCTAGAGGGACAGAACTAATTGTGTGTGTGTGTGTGTATATATGTGTGTGCGTGTGTGTGTGTGTGTGTATATTCATATGTAGACATGTGTTTATAAAGAAATATTGACTCAAGCAATCATAAGTTGAGGTCCCACAATAGGCTGTCTGCAAGCTGAGAAGCAAGGAAATCAGTCTGAGTCCCAAAACCTCAAAAGTAGGTGAGCTGACAGTTCAGCCTTCAGTCTGTGGTTGAAAGTCCAAGAGTGCCAAAGCTGACAAACTTGGAGTTTGATGTTCAAGGGCAGGAAGCATCCAGCATGGGAGAAAGATGGAAGCAAGAAGACTCAGCCAGTCTAGGCTTTCCACGTTCTTCTGACTGCTTTTTATTCTGTCCACACTGGCAGCTGATTAAATTTTACCCACCCAGATTAAAAGTGAGTCTGCATTTCCCAGTCTACTGACCTAAATGTAAATCTTAGTAGAAGTGTATACAGTATCCATTGTGCATTTTTTAACTTGAGGTTACCATGAGTCTTGCAAATACTGTTTGAAAACACATTATTTTAACCTGATAACAACTTAACCCTGCTTGCATAAACAAGCAAAAAGAAAACTAATAAAAACTTTACACTTTAACTTCATCCTCCTTATTTGTAATGTTTTGTTGTTGCTATTTATATGATCTATTTGTATGATTTATATTTATATTATATTTATATGATAATATGATCCATAACTATGATCAATTCATATATTGTTTCTATTTATATCTTATTATACTGTTTATATCTTGAAAGTTGTAGTTATTGTTTTTGATTGGCTAATCTTTTAGTCTTTCTACTTAAAAGATAAGAGTATAGTTATCTTCCACAGCACACCACAGTTACAGTGTTATAATATTCTGTGCTTTATCTGTGTACTTCCCATTACCAGTGAGTTTTATACCTTCAGATGATTTTTTATTGCTCATTAACATCATTTTCTTTCAGATTGAAGTACTCACTTTACTTCCTTTAGCATTACTTGTAGGACAAATTTGGTGTTAATAAAAGCCCTCAGCTTTTGTCTAGAAAAGTTTTTTTTGTCTGTTTGTTTTGTTTTGTTTTTGACATGGTCTTGCTCTGTCACTCAGGCTAGAGTGCAGTGACATGATCTTAACTCACTGCAGCACCTGCCTCTCAGACTCAAGCAATATTCCCACATCAGCCTTTTAAGTAGCTGAGACCACAGGCATGGACCACCGCACCCAGCTAATTTTTGTATTTTTAGTGGAGATGTGATTTCACTATATTGCTCAGGCTGGTTTCAAACTCCTGGGTTCAAGTGATCTGCCCACCTCAGCCACCCAAAGTGCTGAGAGTACAGGCGTGGGCCTCCATGTCTGGCTTCTTCTTCATGCTTTAAGTATATTTTCATCAGATATACTATTCTATGGTAAAGGATTTTTCCTTCAGCACTTTAAATATATCATGCCACTCTCTCTTGGCCTGTAATATTCCCAGTGAAAAGGTCTGCTGCTAGACAATAGGAGCTCTATTGTACATTATTTGGTTATTTGTTTCTTTTCTCTGTTTTTTGGATCATTTCTTTTTCCTTGACTTCTGGGAATTTGATTATTAAATGCTTTGAGGTTAAATTTTCTTGGTGTTTTATAACTTCCTTATATTTGATTATTGGTATCTTTCTCCAACTTTGGGGAGTTCTCTGTTATTATCCCTTTGAACAAACTTTCTACACCTGTTTCTTTCTCTACCTCCTATTTAAGGCTAATAACTGTTAGATTTGCCCTTTTGATTCTATTTTCTAGATCTTGTATGCACGCTTTATTCTTTTTATTCTTTTTTCTTTTGTCTCATCTGTGTAGTTTCAAATAGCCTGTCTTCACGCTCACTAATTCTTTCTTCTGCCTGATCAGTTCTGCTACTAAGAGACTCTGAAGGGTTCTTCAGTCTGTCAATTGTATTTTTCCACTCAAAAATTTCTTGATTCTTTTTAGTTATATCAGTCTCTTTGTTAAATATGTCTGATAGAATTCTGAATTCATTCTCTATGTTATCTTAAATTTCCTTGAGTTTCCTCAAAAGAGCTATTTTGAATTCTCTGTCTGAAAGATCACATATCTCTCTTTCTCCAGAATTGGTCCCTTGTGCCTTTTGTAGGCGTTTGTTATTTGTTGAGGTTTTTTTTTTTTTTTTTCTGGATGCTCTTGATGCTGGTGGATGTCTATCAGTGTCTAGGGCATTTAAGAGTTAGGTATTTATGGTAGTTTTCACTGTCTGAGCTTGTTTGTACCTGTCCTTCTTGAGAAGGCTTTCCAGGCATTCATAAGAACTTGTGTGTTATAAACTAAGCCTTATCTGCTTTAAGGGGCACCTGAAGTGCTGTAACACTGTGGTTCTTGCAGACTTGTAGATGCACTACTTTGGTGGTCTTGGATAAGGTCAAGGTGTATTATGTGGTTTACCAGAAGATACTTTTGTTCTCTTCCTTTACTTTCTCCCAAACAAGCACAATGTCTCTCTGTGCTGGGCCATCTAGAGTGACACAGGCACCGCTGTTGCTACCACCACTGAAAATGTGCTGGGTCAGACATGAAGCCAGCACAGCACCTGCTCTTCCCCAAGGCCTTCTGTAACCACTACCTGACTACCACTTATGTTTGTCAAGACCCTACAGTAGTATGATCAGCAAGTGGTAAAGTCAGTCAGGTTTGTGTTTTTTCCTTCAGGGCAGTGAATTTCACTAGGTACTGGGTGTAACTTCTTTGACCAGTGGAAATGTATTCAGATCATCTCTTTCATTCTTTAGACATGATCGGATCAGTCATATATTATTCTTACTTTGTAGTATAAGAAGAGTTGCTGAACTAAATTCATACATTTTCTAACTCGGACCTATAATCTGTTGTTTCTCCAGGTGCTCTGTTTCTTTTTGGTGGAAAATGGTATTCAGAGTCCGCAATCTGCACACCTGTAAAATTTACTCGTACTGATCACTGTTTCTACAACTTTCAATGGACAAAACAAGAAATATTATTTGGTAAAAATATATCTCCGTAGATCATACAGATACTTTGGACCTTATTAACCTTAAATCTAACTCTACCTTCTATTGTGTCCTAAATCTCAGTTTTCAAAGCAAAAGTTATTTATTTGATTTGTTCAACACTACACTCTCCGTAATCTCAGAATAATTATCATGACAACATTGTGAACATTGGAAGAGTTTCTGGTTTCAGCATCTCCTTTAACTCTGTGTATAGTAAGATCACTCTGTCATAGCTATGTGAAACGGTTCCTACTTATGTGGTTATGCCACCAACTTGATAACAATTTAGGTTCACTTGTTTTATCAATTTTTTAATTAACTGTTTTATAATTACATAAAATATATATCTCCTTTAGAGAAATGACTCCAAATCTATTAAACAGAGTACAGCCTAAGAATTTCACCTTCTACCCAATCCTCTCTACCTACTGGTACCCTCACCCATATTTTTTTTGTAATTTTATGGTTTATCCTTCCATTGTTTTCTTTTTCATAAGTAAGCATGTTTATTCATATAAGCATTAACATATTATGCACATTTTTATTCATTTTGCTTCCTTCACTTAATGCATTCTGAAGATAATTTTATGAGTCTACTTATATTTATTGATATGATCATTATTTTATACTCACTTTTGTCATGTTGGTTGTTTGTTTGACACAGGTCTTGCTCTGTCACTCAGGCCGGACTGCAGTGGCATTAACATGACTCACGGAAGCCTTGACTTCCTGGGCTCAAGAGATCCTCCCACTTCAGCCTCCTGTGTAGTTGGGACCACAGGTACCTGCTACCACAATTGCTAGATATTTTGTAGAGACAGGGGCTCTTTATGTTTCCTAGGCCTTGAACTCCTGGACTCAAGCAATTCTACCACCTCAGCCTCTCAAAGTGCTGGAATTACAGATGTGAGCCACACATTGTATGCTTGGCCTGTCATATTGTTTTATACATGCATATGTTTATATGTATGTGCGTTTGTCTTGTATATAGATACTTTTTGCTCTGCAGTATAGTTTATTCTAGTCTCTTTTTATTTCTCTGTTAGTATAACTTTTGGTATTTAGGAAGTTTGTGATTTTGTTCTAAGATTTTATCACTTTGGGATTATATTTTTGAAATCACAATGAATTCAGAGCTTAATTTGGAAATAACTGATTTATTTACAATACAGAGCCTTCCTATCCATGATCATTACATATCTGTTTATCTATGTCTTCTTTTAAGTCTTTCAGCAAAGTTTTATATTTTCCTTAAGTTCTTCATGTGGACATTATTTAGGTTTCTTCCATAGCATTTTACCGATGCTAGTTTCTGATGCAATTATTAATGAGATTTTTCTCTGTTTCACTTTCTAATTGGTTATGTCTGTCATAGTTAAGCTATCTATTTTGTATTTTGTCATCTTACTTGACTCTCTTTCTAGTTCAGTTTAATTAACTTATTATTATTATTATCATTATTATTTGAGATACAGTCTTACTCTGTCACCCAGACTGGAGTGCAGTGGTGATACCGTGGCTCACTGCAACCTCTGCCTCCTGGGTTCTAGTGATTCTCCTGCCTCAGTCTTTCGAGTAGCTGGGACTACAGGCACCTGCCACCACACCAGGCTAATTTTTGTATTTTCAGTAGAGATGGGGTTCCACCATGCTTGCCAGGCTGGTCTTGAACTCCTGACCTCAGATGATTCACCCACCTTGGCCTCCCAAAGTGCTGGGATTACAGGCTTGAGCCATCACTGAACAAGGTCTAATTTACTTTTCATTTTGAGATACTTTTAGGGTAACATGGAATAATAAGAAATAGTGCACAGAGATCCCTGTACACTTTACTCAATTTTCCCTAATGAAAATACTAAAAATTCTAAAAATAGTTTTCTTACAATTTAATTACACTTTTGCAAATTCTATTATTATGGCAGTTCTTTTTCAGTGACTGTCTACATATATATTTTATCATCTAAAATAAATCTAAATAACTTATTAAATTGTCTCAGTACATTCTGTGTAATCATTGACTATGAATTTCAAATTTTAAATGATATAAATTGAAATATAAATAGGCAAAAATCTGGCATAATTTCCATGCTATTCTTTTGAACTAATAAATGCAAAACAAAGCATTTGACAGTTAGCCAGGAGTCTGCTAATGTCTGAAGTATATAGACTGTATTATAAATCTAATTTTTAATTCTTAAATAAAATACAATGCATGATTCACATATTACCTGCTCACCAAAAGGTCATCATGCTCAGGAATGATTGGAGAACTCTGTAATAGTTGTTAGGTATTTGTTCATCCCAGGAAACAAATACCTTTTGCAACCATAAACGATCAATAGGAAGCTAAAAATACTGCTTTCATATTGACTTGGTGGGCATGCTTCATATTCTGACAGCTGCCTTTCTTTCTCAAAAATGGCATACTAACAACATATGCTAAATGCATTGAGATATGAATGGAATATATACAATTTGTACTGAATTCATTATGTCTCCAGATGCTTTCATTTAGAAAGAAACATACAAGTGTATTACTATTCACTTTAGGCATGTATTGGTATATTTACATTAAAAATAGAAATTAACATAAATTAAGCAATCACATCTAAAAGAGTGCCATTTGGTTGAAACCTTTGAACAGCTTTCATTTTGCCCATCATTTCCATTTTGCAGACATCAATTTTGGTATGACAACATACTAACTAAACAAAAAGGAATATTCTTTTTATATTTTTCACTATAAGAAATTTCACAGAATAGCACATTTAGAAATAAATGAAGAGAAAAACTTCTTTCAATTATACCTACAATGTCCCAACATTTGTATGTATTTAAACTTACTTTAGAGAGAGAGATCCAAGATGGCCGATTAACAACAGCTCAGGGTTGTAGCTCCCAGTGAAAGCGCAGAGAGCGAGTGGACGCCGCACTTTCAGACGAATTTTTGTTGCCCACAGACTAGGAGATTCCCGGCGGAGGAGCCACA
>CAUYLG010075788.1:0-20284 GCA_963573385.1 Cacajao melanocephalus
GCAAGACTCTGTCTCAAAAAAAAAAAAAAAAAAAAAAAAAACCTTAACCTTAACCACTGACAAATGGGCCCTCAGTAATTTGAAATATTAGAAACACCCAGCACTTACTTAATCAGATAAAATTATAACATTCATCTCTTCTTTTGTCTTTTGAAAAACACAGCAGAAAGATACAGACAGCTGTTCCTCTCGCACAAAGACCCAACCTCAGCAGTGGAAAAAATGTCTCCAAGAAAGCTCTCAGGGTAAGGCTTTGTTAAGCTACTGAACCAAGCTTGTTTCTTGCTTACTTTCTAGATATTTCAAATTTGTACACCACCCAAGGCTAAGTAAATTAGGTCGTTCCTAAAAGGTTCAGATTTTGAAAGTAACACTTCTTCCTCTAGGGCTGCATTTATCCCAGTTTCCAGCCAGAAAGCCCCGTCCCAGGGGCCCTTGTGGAGGGGGCTCTACTCTGCCCTATGCTACCTTGAGGGTGGGCCAGAGCAGGCATTTGGCCTTGGAGCCCAGGGCTTCACATAGGTCCTTATACTTAGTAGGTGCATGATATAAGTTTGCTGTCTATGCTATTAAAACCAATAACAATTTGAGAGTGGTAATAGTTAAAGGCTTAATGAGCATGTTATGAGGCCAACCCTTGGTGTGTATAAATTTTGAGTACTTCAAATAAACTCATTGTCAAAAAGGGATGTGCTCGCCTGCTCCCCTCTATCAGCTGGATTTTTGGATCTCCTCCAGTTACAGATAGCTCCTTGCTTCTGGGTTAACCCACGCCTTTTTATAGGCAGTTCTTGGGTTAGGAAATTCTTCGTTACTGCAGCAGAAATCTGCTTAGCTGCGATCTCCTCCTGCCTTTCCTGGTCTGATCTGTTGCCACTAGACAGTTCTTTACAGATTTGAGCATCAAAGCTATCATGTTCCCTAAAGTGATTTTGCCCATGTTGGGAATATATTCGTGTTCTAGATAAAACGAAAAAGAGGAGAAATGTAGGCTGCAGAGGTTGGCTAAAGGCTGCTGGTTAAGAGGGTGGGCTCTGGACTTAAAAGGTGGGAGTTCAGATGGCCTTGGGAAATTAGCTTAACCTCTCTGAGCTTTAGCTTCCTTGTCCATAAGATGAGGTGATGATCGCGTTTCCTTTGCAAGGTTATGATGAGGATTAAATGAGATGGTACTTGTCAAGTGCCTAGCACTTTGCCTGGCTCTTAGCAGGCACCTGGTATTACGATTAGCCTGGCCTGTGAGGGGCAGCTCCAGCTACATAATTTGGGAAATATCACTCCCTGGGGCAAAAGACAGAGGAGATGCAGAGATGCAAATGTGCACACCTCTTGTCTGCAAACAGAAAGAAGGTGAGGATGCCTGAAGCCACATCCGACCCAATATGGGGAGGTGATGAGTCCTCCCAGTGTCATCTCTGCTGCCCACTGAGGAAGCCCAACAATCGTGGGACCTGCCTACCTTGGTATTGGGCGCTGAAGCCGCGCTGCCGGTGGTTGCCATCCGACGTGAAGTGTAGTCGCAGCCAGTTCTTGCTACTGATAACAGGGGCTGGGAGGCTGGCTCCGGTGAACCTGTGGGGACAGGAAGCAGATGGGGTCAGGGACCAGAGCTGGGCGGTACAAGGGTATGAGCATTCAGGAGTTCCACTACTTCCCTTGAATGCTAGGGCCTCAGCCCAGCCCTGGAGCAGGAAGGGAAGGCGGTGTTGTCCCAGCCCCTCCAGTACCCTAGGCCTGAGCAGCTTGAGATGGCTCCTCCAGGGCCTCAGTCGCACTGCTGGGTTTCCCTCAGTTGCTGAGAGGAGGCAGCTGATCCTTCAGACCACAGCACCCCCTGCTTAAATCCCTTAAGCATTCCATCCTTTTTCCTTTTTCTAGTTCTTTGCCTTTTCTGCTTGGAATATATTCATCTGTAACCCTTTCTCCTGCCCATCCATGTCCCCCAAGATGACTTTGGGAAGCCCCTTAAGTATCACATCTGCAGTAAAGCGTGCCCTACTCTCCTTGGCTTTGAATCACAGATTAGGGTTCTTATCTAGGTCTCACCAGTGTGACCTTGGCCCTGTTACTTAACCTTTCTGAGAATGGGAGTAATACTAGCCCTAAGAGTTTGTGGAAATAAATAAGAATCAAGGTCAGTATCTGGCACATATTAGCTCAATAAATATAATTTTCCCTTGTCTTCCTCTGTGATGCCACAACATTTTGTTCAAATTATAATTCAGTTATAGAAGTGTGTGGTTTCCTTAAGATAACTCCTCAAAGGGGGCAATGTGATCTAGTGGTAAAGAAACTTAAGCTCTGGAGGGATCAGCTGTGTGGTCTTATGAAAACTACAGAAACCCTCTGAGATTCAGTGAGCTTATCTATAAGATAGGGATAATGATAACCCCTCCCTCAAAAGACTGCAAGGATTAAATGAGATAATACACAACAAAGATCTAAGCATAGTCCCTGGCCATAACAAGCTGTCAGTAATGGCAGCTGCTGTTCCATTCTTCATCTTGATTTCCAGGATGTAACAAAATACTGGACACAAAGTAGGCATGTCGGCATTCCAGCAGAAAACAGGTGGCACAGTCATATGAGAAAAGTCCCAGGAGTTTGATGAATGAATCTTTTGCAAAGGTTCTTATATCCTTTCTCTATATTCTTTCACATAGGTCCTTATGCCCTATGTGAAATAGTCATTCATCAAACTCTTAGAAATCTAAAGGTGAGGGCCAACTATGGAGGAACCACTAGGGAGGGGCAGTAGCCTGGGGCTGGCAGTTGGGGGACTTGTTACCACTCCCAATCCTGGAGCAGAGGGAAAACAGTTATCTCTAAACAGAGAGCTGGATGCAAGAAGACATCATATAGAACTCAGATTTTCTATTTCACAATCTGGGGCTATAGCCAGTTTGTGAAAAACTCATCAAGAGAAGGCAAGGAATAAATATCCAGAAGTCACTCTCCTCCTTCTCTTCCTCCAAGCTCCTACTGATTCTCCTGTTGATCTAGCGCAACTGGAAGCCAGAGAGCAAGAAAGCATATGACGCAGCCCATCGGTAAGTTTTCTCAGGCATGGAGCAAGGAGAAGAAGGCAAGGGAGAGGATCTGGAGGTGCAAATGGAAGAGATCCAGCATAATGGGGCTTCGTCTTCATAAATATGCATTAAACAAAAGAACTAACCAAGGAGCTTCACGGACTGCAAAGCTGAGTTCTTACTATAATGAAAACGCTGACACACACCAAACTTCAGGAATATAACCCACATTGCTATGGTAAAAACTATTATAAAAACCAATTACTGTATTTCACCAGATCCCATTTAAAATAGTTTATTACCGACTGAGTCATTTAAGTTTTCTAAGGAGCCACAAACGTATTATGGGTCTTTTTTTTTCTCCAGGCCAAATTCAATTCTATCTCAATGACAAAGCTTGGAGGCTATTTATATAAGGGAAGTAGAAGTAGGGAGAATTTACCTGAATAATTCAGGACCAAAAGCTCTTTATTGCAAAATGGAATGAGGGGAGGGTGCTGATGTCTCAAGAGCAGGATGAGATTAATGATCAAAATTGTAGCAGGATGTCAGTGAGACTTCCCTGGCCTGTGAGATCAGGAGAAGCCCTAAGGGGTATCTTCTACCTCCCATTTCTCCCATACCTTTACCCACTCCTAGAAATCCTGTTAATTGTTCATTTCCAAGGCTTAAACTCTCAGGGCCCTGTGTTGCCCATGTATCTTTACTCTGTCCTGCTCTTGCCTCCCTGGACGTAAGTGTTGGGCAGTTGAGTATTTTCTTGTCATCTATCAAAGAATTTGGGGGCTTACATGGCAGAATCATCACATCAGACTCTGTCATTGAGATGATATCATGCCTTACTCAAAACTCTCCAGTGAAAGGAACCAACTACCAATACATGCAACATGGATGACTCTTAAAAGCATGTTGGGCCATCAAAGAGGATATACTGAGAGTATATACTGAGTGACTCATTCATATGAAACTCTACAGAAAAAGAGTTTAGTGAGAGGAAGTAGATTAGCGGTTGCCAGAGCTGGGGGTGAGAGATAAAGATTGGGGATTGCCTGGCTGGGAAAGAACACAAGGGAATGTTTGGGGGTGATGGAAATGTCTTACATCTCAAATGAGATGTTGATTAGATGAGATATACACATTGGTCAAAGCTCCAAGGAGCTGTACATTTAAATTGGGTAATTTACAGCCAGTCACAGTGGCTCATGCCTGTATTCCCAGGGTTTTGGGAGGCCAAGCTGGGAGGATTGCTTGAGGCTAGCAGTTGGAGATCAGCCTGGGCAAGACAGTGAGACCCCATTTTATTTATGTTATCTATTTACTTATATTTTGGATAGCATCTCCAAAATATAAATAAATAAGTAAATAAATTAAATGCTAATTTTATTTTATGTAAACTATATTATAATAAAGTTAGTGAAAAACAAATCTTCCATGGCTCTAATCCTCAGGAAGAAAGACCTTACGATGGCCTACAAGGCCTTAAAAAAGCCACTGTGACTTCACTTCTCCTGCCTCCTCCCGTTTTTTGTTTTCTTTGAGATGGAGTCTTGTTCTGTAGTCCAGGCTGGAGTGCAGTGGCATGGTCTCAGCTCACTGCAAACTCCACCTCCCGGGTCCTGGTTCAAGCAATTCTCCTACCTCAGGCTCCCAAGTAGCTGGGATTATAGGCATAAGCCACCATGCCCAGCTAATTTTTGTATTTTTTAGTAGAGACGGGGTTTCATCATGTTGGCCAGTCTGGTCTTGAACTCTTGACCTCGTGATCCGCCCGCCTCGGCCTCCTAATGTGCTGGGATTACAGGTGTGAGCCACCACACCCGGCCACCTCTTCCTCTTTGTCCTTTATGCTCCAGCCACAGAGGTATCTTCGCTGTTCAAAACTGGCCAGGCCTGCTCCTGCCTCAGGGTCTTGCAGTTGACATCCCCTCTGCCTGCTACACTGGCACTTCTCCCAGAACTCTACCTGGCTCAGCCACTCACTTCCCCCAAGGCTTTGAACAAATGTCACCTTCTCAGTGAAGCCTTCCTGGTCTGACTCCTGCCTGCCTTTCGCCCTGAGTGTGCTCACACATGTAGGTGTATACACACACACACACACACACACACACACACACACTGTTCTCCAGTCAAACAGAAGAGTTCATGTGTGCAGGAATACACATTGCTCTTTTGTGCTTCTCTGCCTTTGCCCTTGATGCTCTTTATGCCTTTTCTCGCTGCACCATCTGGCTGCACAGAGATGTAAAGAAACTTGCTCATGGTCACACAGCTATTAAGTGGCAGAGGTGGGATTTAAGTCCAGCCATCCCATCCAGAGCCTGGGTACTCAGCCACTGCATTTCACTGACATGTACATGCAAGCATCCAGGAAGGCAGTGGAACAGTTTAGGCTGAATTTCATTCTGTTCCTGTTCTCCTTCTCTTGACTCCCCCCAGGATCCTCTTTAATTTTGCTCCCTCTTAGAATCATAATTAAAGGAGAGAAACACAAAGAGAGATTCTCCCCTTCAAACCTTTCTGCCCACATTAACTTCACTACGGGGGGCTTGGGGAATTCCAAGTTCGCCCAGAAAATTGCTATTGCAGTACAACATAAAATGTATTTAAGCAATTACACTCAATTTTTTTTTCTTTTTGGTAAATTGACTTCTGTTAAATGGGGCTTCATTAATGGAATCTGGCTTGGGGAGAATTAAAAAAAAATCCCTCCTTTTAATGCACATAGTTGATTATAGAAAAGTGGCTTTGAGTTCCGCTGCAGAAAGCTCTGAGCCCTTCTCTTCATGAAGGAGAGCTCAGAGCAGATTTTGTGGGAAGCATTTCTTCTTAAGAAGCTTCTCATGCAGTCAGAATGCTGGGGAGCTGAGTGACATCCCTAACAAGATGACAACAGTGACTGGGCAAGGAATTGCTGCCTAACTATAAGCCAAGGGGGAGGAGTGTTAGGAGATCCTGGTTTAAATCCTAGCATCCCTGAAAACTGACATCTTCAGGAGAACATTCATTTATGCAACCACCAAGCACATACTGTGTACAAGACACTGTGCTCGCAAGTGGGGGCCACTCCCACTGTGGTTCCCTAAATACAGGGAGTCCCTGTAAAGCCTGTAATGTATACGATTCAGCTGCAATGTCTTCTTCTCTGTTTAGCTTCCATTCCTTCTCCGTCAATAGCATCTGGCTTCTGTGCTCCCAGAGCATCTCCTGTGGGTATTACCTGTTAAATAAGCTATGTGCATGGCCCTGGTCTGATTCAGAGTTGAAGCACTTCTGCATTCCAGTACTAAATATAAACCATTCCTCCCCATCCCCAAGGCTGGCCTAAGAGAATGTGAAATATAGGAGGCGCTCACCCCCTTATCCCCACTCCCAGCCTTTCTTCCCTTCCCACCTGCCACCTGCTTTCCTCCCTGATGGATGGAGAGGACATCAGGATACAATCAGGAAAACCCTTTTGAAAATGTCTTGGTCAGTGGTGGGCAAATGGTCCCAAGGCCCTTGTTCGGGGCTGGTTCCTGCTCTGCCAAACATAAGCGACCTCTCATTTCTGAAGCAAACCTTTATTGACTCAGCCTTGACAACCATTCTCAACAAAATGCTTTCCCAAATCAGTTTTCCTCTAGCTAAATTCCTAGGACTTGCATGTCAAGATAAATTCTTTCCCCAAGACAATCCCATGATGTTATATATTTTCCAGGAACTGAGTGAATGCCTGGGACAAATGCAAGTTTCCTTTGGATATGAGCCACTGGGCCTTATCTTTGAAATGAGGCCCCTTGGCCTCCCAAGGCATTCTTTCCCAGCAGTGCCTGCCCACCCTGATTGTGTGGACAGCTCCAAAAGATCTGAGCCAGCCTTTAAAGATTCAATTCCCAGCTACCTAGTATGTGTTTGGGGTTGGTTACTATGCTCTGAGCAAACCAAGTTTCCCCCTAGTCATTCCTGCCCCTTAGTGCAACTGCTCCCCCTAATCCATACCATTCTCCTGGTCACCCAACCCAGGTAGCATCCTCAACTCCCCCTGCTCCTTCACCCCTATCGCCAATTGTGGCCAAGTCTTCTCCATTTCATGTCCTCATCGTTTCTCACCTGGACTAGAGACGGCCTTCTTATCTTCCCTCTGCCTCTGATCCATCTTCCATACTTTGTGGGGAGATTTGATTAAATCTCTGCATTGCTGGAAGCCCAGCAGCAATGGTTGAATCCACTGGCTCCAAAATAAAGACCAAGCTTTTTAAATGTCTTTCCTCTTCAATGACATCCGCTTTGAGATCCAGCTGCACAGAGTGACTTGTACATCCTGGAATGTGACTAGTACTTTCATGTCTCCATGCCTTTACACGTGCTGTTCTCTCTACCAGAAATGCCCTTTTCCTGTTGCCCCGCCTGACTACTTGAGAAAACATCGCTGATCCTATAAACCTAACTAAATATTTCCTTTCCTCCATCTCTCCCTCTCACTGCCTCCATGGACATGCCCCTGCCACGGTCCTGGGCATACCAAATTGTACTCATTTTTTGAGTTGACCATCTCTCCAACTAGCAGGCAAGCTCCATGAGAGTTGGAATAAAATATTCTTTTTGTCTCAGTATTTCCAGCACACAGCACAGTGCATGGCACACAGAACAAATACATTTCACAGAACAGGGGTTGGCAAACTATAGTTTGCTGCCTGTCTTTGTAAATAAAGTGTTATCAGATCACAAACATGCCCATTCATTCATTTACATATTATCTGTGGCTGCTTCCACATTGCAATGACAGAGTTGATCGGTTGTGCAAGATGACGGCTTGCAAAGCCAAAAATATTTATTTTCTGGCTTACAGAAAAAAGTTTGCTAATTCCTACCATAGAAGCCTCACAGATGATGTAGTTGCTTAGTAAATAAAAATGTAATGTCTAAGTAGGGAATCATAAAAAAGGACACAGATGTAGCTTCAACATTTCATTATAATGTAAAACACTTAAATATACATTTATTTGCCAGTTAGTTTAACGCAGGACCAAGGCCTCTCATTTGATCATGGGTTTGTTCTCCACATTTTCTATCTTATATAAACTACAACCATAATGCATCATTCACCATTTCCAATGTTGCTACACATTATCCAGCCAACAAATATTTCTTGAGCACCTACTATGTGCCAGGCATTGTGCAAGGTGCTAAGAATTCTTTGTCCCATCCCCCTCCCCTCATGTAATTTACCCAATGGGGTACAATTGTCTCATTCACTCACACCTAATATTTAGTAAGCAATTCTTTTAAGAGACTCTCCTTTGTGGAATCATTCCAAAGCATTCAATTTAGTTTCCATAGATGCAACTATATTTCCTTTCACACTCATATTTCATCAGTTTATGTGATGTTTAATTTAAATCACATAATTACAATAACAAGTATGACTGGCACTGAGAGACTTGGCAACAAACCCAACTGAATCTCAGAAAGTGCAAGACTCAGCTGGTGGGAGCAGAAGTGCACAGGCACTGGGGGTGGGGGTGGGAGACGGCCTGTTGGCAGCAGGTGCTCAGGGTGTCATGAGCACCAGTCAGGAAGATCTACTGAGGCCATGGGAATGCTGGGTAGTCCAGCTGGCTTCTTTGGTGGGGATGGGTTAGGTTAAGAACACTTTTATTAGACATGCTTTGTGAATGAACAAATACATGAACAAACAGCAGTAGCTTGCTTTCAGTGGTGGGATATCGAATTATATCTCCTCTGCTATCAGGAGAGTGGGAACCAGCTAATCTTAAAATCTGAGATTTGAGAAGGACTTCAGAGGTCTTCTAGTTCTAATGCCCAGCTATGTATAAATCTCAGCCACAGCATTCTTGAAAAATGGTCAGTTACGATCTGTTTTGAATGTTTCCAACAATTAAGAATTCACCTCCTTGCCAAATTCTGTCTCCCAATCTTGATCCACTCCTACTCTTCCTTGCTACTTCCTACTCAATCTGCAGGTGTATCAGCCAGGGGCTCAGGCAACCTGTCCTTTGTTGCTGAATCTGGTTTACTTCTCCTTTGTTCCCTCTGGGTACCCTGCACTTTCTCTACATAGTGCTTGCCTCACCATGCATTGCTGAACTGTGAGCTCCCTGAAGAGAGAAGCTGTTTCTTTCTTTTTCACAGTCCTTTCCTCGGTACCTTGCAGAGTGCCTGACGCAAAGAAAAGGCTCAGTAAATATTACTCAGTGGAAGAAGGGATGATTGGCAAAATGAATGAATGAATGAATGAATGAGATCCTGCTGGTGAGAGCAGAGGTTACATGTGGGGAAAAGCAGAGAAAGAGGCAGTGAGCAGGTGAGCCAGGGAATGGGAGGGAGGGCTTCCAGTGCCATGCAGGCTTCATCTGGTTTTCCCATGGCACCGCCTGCTCCTGTCAAGAAGACATGCTTCCCCACTCCTGGTTCCTCAGCCCTGGGTGTGCCCCACTGCTTGCTTCACTTGGCAGCTTCTGGTACCTTCCCGGGGATTCTTCTCATGCTGACCTATCCCCAAAGCAGCAACAGTGGGGTCTGCTAATCAATGTGGGCAAATGTTCCTTTTTCCCCAGAAGCAACTCAATAAACTCAACAGAATTATCAGAGCTTTTTCCTGCTTAGCTAATTGTTAGCTCCAGGGAACCCACACAAACCACATCAGGTAAATGTTTTTCCTCTAGATGCATGGCTCTCTGGAGGACATGTGTCTGAGACTGGGAGTGCTGAGGGACAGGGAGCCTGGCTGTGTTTGCTGTTGGGATGAGGGCTCTCTCACTGAAATGCTGGGTCTTGTACGTTGGGTGGTGGCATATTGCGAAGGTCTGGGGGTGGCTTGGTGTGTCAATTTCCTTCCATTCCTGGCTCAGCTGCTCAGCCGGCAGAGCTGATGGGTAAGGTGTTTCCTGCCTTGATGGAGAGGATGTTCCCACCATGCTGAAGTGACAGAACAGGGTTGGGTCTGAAGATCAGAACTGGTGCTGATGCAAAGCTCTGGGTGAGGAGGTTTATGGTGGATACCCAGCAGGTTTTCTGAGTTGCCCACTCCATCCTTTACTGTCTCCAGGTCTAAATGAGGTAGTTCCACTCTTTTATGAGGACTAGAAGACTCTGAAGACCAGTCTCCTTCTCTCAACTCACACAGCTCCTGAAAGGGGGCAGTCATGTACATCATATGACCCATAGGCTACAGCTGATTGGATCCTGGTGGTTATGTGTACCAAGCTGGGCCAATCAGCTGATGGAACTTCTATCAGGAAGGTAGGTCCCTGTGGTCCCTGTTTGAGGTTGGGATGGAGAGAAGGGCTCTGTACTCATTTTAATGAGGAGAAGACCCCCCAGGCTTGGCTTTCCCAGAGGAGATTTGAGAAAGGGTGTTGTAGCATCATTGCTTCCACTTTTGTTGCTGCCTCCCCAACTTGCCCTTATTACTCTTACACGATGTCCTCAACCTTGTACATTTATCCTCCAGGTCCCGATCCAGTCTGACTTGGACAGAGTCTAAGAGCAGTCTCCACTCTGACCAGTTCCTGAGCCCTGAGTTGGCTGTCCCCTGTCCCCAGCCCAAGTCTCTATTACTACACATTAGCTCTGAGATCTGGGATGACAGCCCCGAGGACTGGCGGCCTCCATGCTCTCCCGTGTTACAGTCCTTCCCCATCAGGCTTGGCTCAGAAACAGGTGCAGGCCTTCAGAGTGTGGTGACCACAGCACATTCACACTCAACTCTACTCAACCCTCTTCCCTTCCTGGCTTGAGTCTCTGCCTAAGTGAAGATGACATCTATCTGGCTCATCGCCTGTCTTGCTCCCCACAGAGGCAATAGGTTTAAAAGTGTTAAGGGTTAAGGGCCAGGCCCTCAGAACCAGACAGTGCTATATTTGAATCTGGGTCCCACAGTTTCTTAGGTGTGTGAACATGGGCATGTGACATAACTACTCTGAGCCTCAGTTTACTCATCTGTGCAATGGGATTTCTCTGAGCAGCAGTGCTCATGTGTGTAATGTGTCCAAGTCTGTGCCTGGCATACAGTAGGTGCCTCACAAATGTGAGCTACTTTTCCCCTGCCGTGCTGGGGTTTGAGAAGAGGGGGTGGGATCTTACCAGTGCCTTGAACCCTACCCTTCAGAGCAGACTGCAGAGCAGCCTGGCTTAGTTTTCTCCAGGGAAATGAGGCACCTGCATCTACTCTGGTGACAGAGCAATGCAGGGGTAAAAGGATAGGGCACTCTGTGGCACCCAGACCAGTACACCTGGCTATCACCTTCCCTCCTTCCTTCAGGCAACCCCAGCCTGGCCTCCACTGGCTCCCGCTTCCTCAGCCTTGCCCACTTTCCACCTGTCACTGGCAGACATGACTTGGAGAAAGAACCTGCTCCTTGCCATAGAGGGTGGCACTGCTTGCCTTGTAGTAGCCTCAAGCGCTTGCAATTAGTAGTACTTCTCACCCAGAGGGACTGTTGTAGATGGCTTCTTGAGGAGCCACCCGCATCAGTGTGTGCCTGCCACTCAACTGCCACTCTGAGTTTGAGCATCATGGATGTCCCTTCCTCTGTCAGGAGGCAGCTAGTGGATCCTGCCAGAGATCAGCAGCTCTGATGCCCAGAAGAATGAGTGAACCGCCCAACAGCTGGAGAAATGGTGAGCTAAACCTCTCAGGTACACTAAGGCCAGTGAGCAAGTGGTCCTACAGTCCCATGGAGCTGAACTGTAATCTTGCCTTCATCGTCTGCTGGCCATGTGGCCTTGGAGAGGTGGCTTCACTTCTCTGAGCCCCTCTTTCCCCGGTTTATATCTCCTAGTATGATTGTAGTGATGCTCACGAAGTTCCCTCTAAGGCCTCGAGAAATGACATCTACAATTCTTGGCCTTGCCATGCCTCTGTGCAGCAAGGAAGACTCGTGGGCAAAGGGAATAACATTTACTGAGTAGAAAGCAATTTGGGGCAGAGACTTGGCACATGGGCCCTAGAAGAAGACTGGGTTCAAGTATCATCAACTCTAAAGTTACTGTCTCACTTTGGGAAAGTAACTGACCTGTTTTAGGCCTCAGTTTCCCCATCTATATAGTTAAGGATAATAACAGCACCCACTTCACTGAGTTGTTAAAAGGTTTAAGTGAGGTGATGCATATAAAAAGTGCCTGGCACATACCATGTGCCCAAAAAGCATCAAAAATAGGGGAGAAGAGATTTCCTCGCTTCTTGTATTGCTTGCTGCTGTCAATCTGGGTTAATGTCTTGTACTGTGGCTTTTGGATGGGAGAAATTCAGATCACATCCACCTACAGAAGAATTGATTGGCTGGTATGGATTGTAGCTAAACCATAGGAAGAGCAGAGTTGTAGCTGGCCCCAGGGATGGCCAGTGCTTGCCATCCCTTGCCTATGACCAGGAACGCAGATGCTACAAAGCCCCTTTCTCTGTGCCCCATCTTTGTTGTGCTCTGCCTGCTGGCATCATTCTCTCTATTGCAAATGGCAGCTGCTTGAGGATGGAGCCATGACCACCCTTAGTAGCTCTGTGATTCGCTCTTCCACCTTTATCACTAGAGAGAAGATGACAATCTCTCCCTATGGTTTTAATTAGAAAAAGCCCATCAGAGGTCTCTGATTAGTTTAGCTGAGGGATGTGCCCATTCCTGGGGCCAAGGACCTAGTCCCCACTAGAACCCCATGATTAGTTTGGGGACAGTTCTACAAAAGAAGAAATGTGTTCAAAAGAAGGGAGGAGTGCTAGGCAGACAAAACCAAAGATGTGTACTGTGGATGAAGGAGAGGCAGTTGGACTGAATGATCAGGGCCACCTCCTATTCTGTGGTATAAAGGAGGAGGTTTTTAAGGACCTGGGAGGAGTATCCATAGATCACTGTGTGAGGTATCACCCCAGAGTTGGTCTTGTTCTAGATCTGTCCCACATCCTTTCATAGGTAGCCAGGCACCCCTCCCCCCGACCATGCTGATCCCATTCTGTGTCTAATCATCTGACCACTGCCTGCCCACTTGTCCACTAGTCCATTGGGCTAGGTGCTGACACCTTACCTAGCTTTGGCAAGCCTCTGCCCTTGGGAGTAGATGCAGGCTCCATGTTTATCTTCAGATGCTGGTGAAGTTCTATGGGTTATCCAGGTCAGTTGACCTCCTGGACTTAGAACATACCATGACTAGAGATAAGCTGTCTAGATCTATCCAGAATGAGGATCATCCCGGATTAGAAAAGACTCACCTGAATCTTTTTAAATGTTGAGATTTAGACAACTTATTCTCCTTCCATTTTCCCTCCTCCTGAAGTACTTGGCCTCATTCCTTCCCAGTTGCTTACTCACCCTGGCCCCAGCCAAGGGAGTTTCTAGGCTACCAGTAGAGGCCAAACAAATGAGCCAAGGAGCCAAACAGGCTTGTTTGAAGCCTGGCTCTTCCATTTACTGCTGTGTGGCCTTGGATAAATTAATCTTTCTTTTCACACTTCCAGGCTTCCAGAGATGATGTACCCAAAGTATGATCATCATTTTTATTAAAATATCATGCTCACATCTGATTGATTAACAGTTCCTGGCGTGAGGTCAGTGCCAAAGAGCCTTGGACTGACTGCTTATGGCCTGGCCTCCCTCTCTGGCTTCTTATTATGTAGATATCCAGGTGAATTCAGATGATTCCCTAGACTACCACCCCACTTCCTGAGACACATCCATCCCTCAAACACTGTCCATCACTGGCCATCAAAGAAGCAGCCACACTGCTCCAGCAACTGAAGAACGACTTATTGAGATGGGGGTGTGAGTACATGAGTTAGTGAATTAATTGGTAAGCGAATGAGTGAATTAGTGACTTAATGAGTCAGCAAGTGAATGAAGAAGACTGTGCAGAACTGAATATATCATGTTCTCCCTCAACAAATCGAATATGTGGTGGTGTAAAACTTTCACAGTAAAATTTGTCTTCTGCATTAACACAAGCAGGGGTTAAGAATGGCACAGGAAAAGTCACAGACCAGAAGCTGGAGGAGAAAGATACTGTGCTATTTTCCTATTGCTGCCTTAACGAATAATTGCACATTTAGGAGCTTAAAGAATACCAATTTATTGTATTATAATTCTGGAGGTCACAAGTCCAAAATGGGTTTCAGCAGGTCACGATCAAGGTGTGGGGAGGGCTGAGCCCCTCTGGTGGCACTAGGAGAGAATCCTTTTGCTTGCCTTGTCCACCTGCATTTCTTGGCTTGTGGCCTCTTTTCCTTGTCTTCAATACCCGCAGTGTAGCATCTTCAAATCTCTCTCCACCTCTTATCCTCTGCTTCTCTCATCACATCTCCTCTGACTGTGACATTCCTGCCTCCCTCTTACAAAGGCCATGTGATTATATCAGCCCCACCTGGATAATCCAGGATCATCTCCCTATGTCTAAATCCTTAGAGTAATCTTATCCACAAAATCCCTTTTGCCAAGTAAGGAAAAAATTCACAAGTTTCAGGGCTTAGGACGCCTGCATCTTTGAAGAGGCACTACTCTGCCACTTGCAGATGCCTTGCTCAGAGGGTAAATGCAACCAGTGGGTCCCACTCTACAGAGAATGGGGCAGGAGGGGGATGAAGGAACTTTCACAGCATTTGACAAATAAAATGCCTAGGCCAGGTATTTTTTGCTGCTGTTGCTGTGGCCTGAGCATTGAGGGTTTTTAAAAGCTTAGATGATTCCATCACACTCCAACATATCAGAGATACTTTGACAGAAATATGCTAAGAGCATATGCTGCTATAATGAAGAGTAAAATCTGGCCCTGTGATTGCTGAAGGTGATGGATCAAGAGCAGGGTGTCTTGACACACTGCTATCAACTAGGAGGATTTTTTTTTTAATTATTTTGAAATAAGAAAAAAGTGCAAAGATAGCACAGAAATGTCCTGTATATCCTTCACTCAGATTCCCTAATGTTGGCATCTTACATAACCCTGGTACATGCATAAAAACTAAGAAATCAGCAATGGTACAGTACTATTAACTAAATTTATTCAGATTTTCCCAGATTTCCACTAGCGCTCCAGTTTTTTTTCTGTCCCAGGATCCAGTCCATCATCTCTCATTGCATTTGTCCTGTCTTCCTGGTTTCTTCCAATCTGCATCAGTTTCTTAGTCTTGCTTTGGTTTTTTAAGATATTGACCTTATTGAAGGGTAATGATCAGGTATTTGGTAGAATGTCCTTTATTTCAGTTTGTCCAATGTTTTTTCATAGACCTGGGCTATGGATTTTTGGGAAGAATATCATGGGGGTAAGATGCTCTTATTATGGCATCACAGAAAGAGGTTCTGTGATCTCAACATGACCCATTACTGATTATGCTTACTTTGATCACTTGGTTGAAGTGGTTGTCTGCTAGATTTCCCCACTGTAAAGATACTATTTGTCCTTTTCCATGTTCTATTCATTAGTAGTGGGTGGCTAAATCCAGCCCACACTGCATGAGAGGGGGAGTGCCAGCTGTTTTTATTCTTATCATTTCAATTTGTTTAACCCTCATGGCTTTATTATCACTCCACTAGTTTTCACAGATAATGGCTGTAATGAGCTGGATTTGCCCAAAGTTACTCAGCTAGTAAATGGCAAAGCTAGAATTTGAACTTATATCTGTCTGGCTTCAAAGGCCACGTTCTTTCTGCTTCAAGTTACTGCCACCAAGTAAAGAAGATCTCACAGTCTCCGAGGTGGAAGCTCCCTCTCAGCTTGTTGTGCAGTGTTTTTCACATCCATCCTTGGAGTGTGACCCATCAGTGGGTCGTGAGGTCACTCTGTTGGGTTGCAATTTAAATAACAACATAAAGTAAAGGTGAATATAACAGAGTGGAAAATAGGAGTACATCACACAAGTAGAAAATTTTTATCTCTATCTTCTCTATGCTTTGCTACCTTTATCCTTATAATGGAGATAAAAATAGCCCTCCCATAGGCTTGTTATGAGGATTGAATGGAATGATGTACATAAAGTGCTCAGAACTGAGGCTGGCTCATATTAAGCATTATATAAATATCAAGTATGTATATAAATGAGTCGTGATGTAAAATGTATTTCTTATTGCAGACTGCAATCAAGATGTTTGAAAATACTGAACTCACATCTGTAGACAAGAAGCTGGCAGATTTATGACTCCCAGCTTGCAGCCTATTTTTTTGAAACAAACTTTTATTGGAACACAACCACACTCACTGGTTTAGGTATTGTCTATGGTTACTTTCGAGGTACAGTGGCAGAGCTGTATACTTGCAACAGAAACTCTATGGTCCACCAAGCCTATCATATTTACTATCTGGCCCTCTAGACCAGTGCTCCTGCCTGGAGGTCATCTCATAATCTAGGAAATATTGGATGCCTCTTCCTGGGCATGTGGTCCGGTCATGCCACTGTCCTTGCAGGCATGCTTGCTCAGCAGACCACTCTAGGCTGTGTGACTGCCAGGCACTTGGATCTCCAGAATCTCATTACCTTTCTCTATTAAACTGATGCCTACATGGTGAAAGCCTAAAAACATGGTACTTTGGTCAGGGTCCCAGCAGGAAACAGATGGCCACTCGAATTAAAATAATTGGTGAGGGCCGAGTGTGGGAAAGTAGCAGAGACCTCAGAGGCTCATAAAAGTAGAGCTGTTACCACCCTAGGCAAGAGGAGGTAGAGGGGTCAATGCCTGTACCTGGAAGGAGAGAGTCATTTAGAGAGGACACCTTATGAAGACCAGTGACCTTCAGTCCAGGGACACAGAACCAGCTCCAGGTGACCCTGGGGTGGGGATCCAGGAGAATAAATGCCTTACTTTCCTCCATCCCTAATCTCCTGTGGGGGGTCCCCAACGACCAAAGTGAGATGGAAGCCAGACGGTATAGGATCTATTGATGTGACTCATACAGACCAGCTTCCCAGGCCAAAGAAGGTTGAAAAGAGAAGGCTGGAGAAGGCTAGAAAGGGGATCTGGATGGGCAAACCTTAGATACCCAGCACACAGCATTGATTTAGAAAGCCAGATTTATTTACCTTTCCTAAGCTCCCCTAAACAAGGACTTCCCCTGCTTCATCTTCCAAGTTGGAACTTTCACAACACCAAAAGGTTGACATAGCTTTTCCCTTCTACTGCCTTTTCTTCTTAAATCTGCTAGCTAACTGATGGCTATCTCAAGTTAATCTTCCTGGATCTTATCATCATTAGAGGGAGGGAAGGTTATGTACAGAGGCACAGATAAGCTACTGTGTGTGTGTGTGTGTGTGTGTGTGTGTGTGTGTGTGTCTGAGACTGAGCAGAGTCTGATTAATATGTGGACTTTCATTAAAGTTCTTCCTCATGTCCCATCTTTTGATCTTAGAAAGGATCTGTGTCCCATTCATCTATGCAGCCCTGCTCATGTCCAACAAATGTGTGAGTCAAGCTCTGGCCTCTTGGGAGAAAAAGCCAGGGAGAGAAAAAGCTACCTAAGCTGATACGTGTCCCCAGAGAAATCTGTTCCTTTGCCAGACCTTCTACTAGCCCAGATTTCCTTGACTGGCATCTGATATCTTACAGGCCCCCAAATCCAGCCACACAACTACAGCTTGTCCCCTGGAGGGGCTTCCCTGGCCAGTCTAGAATTTATGAGAGATCATGGGCTCACAGGGAGGAAGACGATGGCTTAGGTAGGCCAGCCACCTTGCATTAGAGCTGGGGCAAGAATCTAGGATTAGAGACTCTTATTAGTTTCCATCTTCCTTTTATAGAAGATAAATGTTGAAGTTTTGGAACCCTGGGAATGAACTTGGAAAAATTCAAAATGTGGTCTATTAGGCAAGTTTCCTTGTCTGGCTCAGTTGCTGAGACTGCACATCTGGTCCCTCAGTGCCCTCACAACAGCTCTGTGCAGGCAGGTTGAAGCACAGGCTTGAGTCAAGCAATCAGCAGTCAAAACCCATACTCCCACCTGTGAGTGGCTGTTCAACCTTGAACGTGTTACTTTTTATGTGAATGAAACTCAGTTTTCTAGTCCTATAAATTTGGGGCTATCATCAACCATTAAGTTATATGTAACCCAGTGCCACACAGGCAAGTACCTAACAGTGTCCGAAGGCCAAAAAAAAAAAAGACACTTTTTTGTCTTTTCTCTTCCCTCCAATTGAAGGACTAGTGGAATATGTGCAACTACATTTACAAAAAGCCAGAAGCCAGCCAGTTTGAGTTGAGCTGTTACAGCTCTGTGCTCTAAACCTAAGAAATGCAGACCCCTCACATGAGAGTGGGGAGGCTTCTGAATGTGTTACAAATTCCATCTCATTTTCATGGACTCAGTGTTAATTAATAAAATCTCAAGATTCTCCTCCCTCTTTCCCCTTGCATTTCTTCAGAGAAACGAAGAGTTCAGACTCATAGCCCAAGCGCTCGGGTTTTAAATTAGACAACTTTGTCCTGACAGGAACCGAGTCACAGCTGTCATACCTGATTACTTTTAGAGTTACTACTAAACCCTTTGTATGGCATGAGCTGCCAGTGTTCAAGGCAAACAGAAAGACTTCACATTTTATCATGACAGCCCTGGAGCCATCCACCTCCCCGTGTTCATTATTCTCAGCCTGTCTTCAGAAGGGATGATGAGGCATCCTGACAATCGTATAGTGAGGAAGGCAGACCCCAGGGCCTGTCACTACAGCCTAGGGATTTTAAGCCCCCAAAGTGCAGCAAAACCTACTGCCTCCAGGAAGCCAAGGAGAATGATTTCCGGGGGAAATAGGTACCTCAAAGCCTTCTAAGAATGAACCATCATCTTTCATGGGAGGCACACATTGACCCTCAAGTAACCAGCCAATAAGAGCACCTGTACACAAATGCTCACAGGTATTGGCTGGGATTGGTCAGCTTGTGGATGATGTCACAGTTTCCCTCCTCTGACTCAACAATGCCACCACCACTGAAAAGGCTGAGCCTCAACTGCAGCTCTTGCAGACAGAAAAATTCACTGCAGGTAGAGCACCTTCTAGATTGCTCCTGGAGTGTGGGGACAGCTGTCTCTCCTGTCCAAGTTATTGAATTCAGAAAAAAGATGAACTTATGAACATGGGAAAAGAAATCCAGCTAAAGCCCAAGGCAAATGTCTCTTCTTACATCCACTTTTTGCTGAATTACAGAAACAAATTCAAGGAGCAGCAGCCAAATACCTACTTTGGCTTTAAAGAGTTCTCTAGAAAGTGTTCAGAAAAATGGAGATCCATCTCAAAGCATGAAAAGGCCAAATATGAAGCCCTGGCCAAACTCGACAAAGCCCGATACCAGGAAGAAATGATGAATTATGTCGGCAAGAGGAAGAAACGGAGAAAGCGGGATCCCCAGGCACCCAGACGGCCCCCATCGTCCTTCCTACTCTTCTGCCAAGACCATTATGCTCAGCTGAAGAGGGAGAACCCAAACTGGTCAGTGGTGCAGGTGGCCAAGGCCACAGGGAAGATGTGGTCGGCGACGACAGACCTGGAGAAGCAGCCTTATGAGCAGAGAGCGGCTCTCCTGAGAGCTAAGTACTTCGAGGAACTTGAACTCTACCATAAACAACGAAAACAATGTAAACAACGTACTACCAGGAAGTACCAACTGTCAGCTAGAAACCGGTGCAGAGGGAAAAGAGTCAGGCAGCGCTGATGGATCCAGTTCAAAAAAATAAAATGCCACTGAACTACATTTCCTGTTCATGGTCTTATGTGCAGCATTAGAGCAGCTGTGGTTGATGCTTTGCACAGGAGTGAGTGGCTTGGTAGAGGAGAGTTTGGGGCAGGGAAACTGACCCTAAGGAGGGGAGGGGAGAGGAGGGGAAGGGAGTAAAGGGGAGGAGGCCGCGCGGGGTGGGGCCCAGCAGTACGCGCTGGCTGCGTCGACGTGCTGACGCCATGACGTCCCGGCCGGTGTGTGTCGATGTGTGTGTGTGTGTGTGAGTGTGCGCCCTCCGAGTGTGTGTGTATTTGTGTATCGGCGGTCCCGCAGGTCCCGGATGTTGCGGACAGTATGAAGCGAGCGCAGGGGGACGGGGACCAGCAGCTGTCGCCGCCGCTCTCAGGTGAGTGGGGGGAGGACAGTCGAGGGAGGGGGTTCTGTCGGGGTAGGGGGGCGCCTCCCCGAAGAGGTGCGTGTCCCCCCCGGGGCGGGCCCCCCGCCCCCCCGCCCCCGCGTCCCGGGGGCGCCCCCCCGCCCCCCCCCCCCGCCCCGGGCGCGGCCCCCGCGGCCCCCCCCCCCGCGGGGGACAATCACCTCTTCGGGGAGGCGCCCCCCTACCCCGACAGAACCCCC
>CAUYLG010075789.1:0-15852 GCA_963573385.1 Cacajao melanocephalus
GAAAATCCGGGGTCTGTGCTGTGTGTCGGCGGGACAACTGTCTTTTTTAAAATATAGCTTGTAATATTTAAAAAAAAAAAAAAAAAAAAAAAAAAAAAGAAAGTTTTCATTTTACAGATCTGGAAAGCCTTTATTTCCAAAGGAACTATTAAAAAACCAAATGCCATGAGAAGAATTGCAGAATTTTACATTTTCAATCCTCAAACCACTGTCTTATCTTAGAATAACATATTAGAATAACAGGAAGGTAGGTGGACCAAGTGGATGTTTGCACTTTGGAATTTAAGGAAACACTGTGAGATATTAACTCTACTTTCTTATCTGCACCGCACTTTCATCCCCAGAATTATTCTGTCTTCCAGTAAAAATGAAAATGTTTCAGGAATGTTACTATGGCAGTCCGAAACAACTTTGAAATTTCCTTTAGTCTTGTCCGAACTCCATAGTATACATTCTCAGAATAACCTTTGCTGACCCTTAAACATACTATATACCAGAAGCAGTGGTATAATAAGATGAATTAGACCATTACCTTGAGCACTAAAAGGTCAAGCCCTCTAGACTAACAGCTTCAGTCTAATTTAATAATTCAAGAATTATTTGCATTCAAAGATTGTCTACCTTCTTTATACAGTATTTCAATGATCTTTAAGGGTAGATGTAGTAGACTGGGGTGTAGTTCATTGAGCTGGGCATTGTTAGATTTTTATTTAAAAAAATTAGAAAGTATTACATAGTATGTAAAATATAAAACATGGAGAACATTGCTTCTCTACAAGAATAGTTACTGCAAGTTTCTTACTAGATAGAGAATGAGCATCTTTAACAGATGGTTGGCGTAATTGAACCACTTGTGAACTCAACCCATAAGAATTCAGCAAAGCTCTGGCTGGGTGTGTTGGCTCATGCCTATAATTCCAACCATTTAGGAGGCTCAGGTGGGAGGATCACTTGAGTTCAAGAGTTCCAGACCTGACTGGGCAACAGAGCAAGACCTCTGTCTCTCCAAAACAGCAATAACAAACACTCTGACCATTGGTCATTCAGGCATAATGATGTTTGCTGACGCTATGTATTAAAACTCTAGATTTTAGCAAATACAGCAATGACGTGGCACTCTGCAAACAAATACATAGATTGTAAAAGCAAATTAATAATGACAATCAGTAAGATTATAAGGCATATTTATCACATACAAAAATAGGTCCTTTTAGTGGGAAAGTTGATAACGGCAGATAATTTGAGTCAGGTCAGGCAAAAAAGGTCAAAATTGGTGACTTTGGAAAAATGCAAAATGATTATATGTTACTTTGACTTAAGGTCTCTGACATGCTGTGTCTAAGAAGAGGCACTGCACTGCACATTGATTTTTATGATGAGTGGGGTACTGAGTAAGGTTAGATTAATTAAGATAATAATGTGTCTCAAATCACTATTTTGTTGCAAAAAAATATTACTAAGCTTCTTTGATCTTTCTTGACTTCTGAAAAACTCATGTTCTAGCCTGAATGTGTCTCTTCTTTGCAACTAGAAAATGCCCAGTGACATAATTCACCATACAGATGACCTCACATGACAATCTTCATTACGTGTACATTTTCTGTAGTACTCTGGGCTTTCATATGATGAGATTGGATATCAGTAAAGATTTCCCTACAAAGCATGAATTGGAATAAAAATTAGATCAATGGAATCAATCCAAATGTTATAACCCATAAGATGTTCATTTAAAGAGCAACCCTCTATTTCTTGAAGCCATCTATGTAAAATGTGTACCGTTTGATGTTATTAGGTTATTTTACATGCAGCATTTGCTTTGGTTATTTTATCATTCAAATATTGGAAATCTCCCTAGGCAACAATATTTCTTATCCGTAAAATCATCCTTATCAGAATCTTTAAGCAAAAGAAGTACTCATTTGGTCTATACAAAATTCAGGCCCACATTTTGCATGAATCTAATAGAATCTTATCCAAATAATAATTTAAAATAAATAGAGCATGTCTTTTCTCTTTTAGAAATACAACTTAGAGAACTTCATCTGGGAAATGTATACATCCATGTACACACATGCACAGTGGATACATTGTCCACAGGCAGTAATTTCACACTTGTCACAACCGTGGTGAGAATGAGAAGGACATGAAGCACTTTAAATAACATCTTTTTAAGAGATAAAAACATTGAATACTTACTATCCTACCCTGTAGGAAGAGAGAGTGAACATTCCAGTGTATTAGAAAAATCACTAGCCATTCCTTGTTTCCTCAAATCAGTGTCACTGCCTTGTTATAGTAAGGAATGGATCTTGCTCAATAACAGTGCAGAATGAACGCTGGATATTTAATTTTGTAAATAGTGAAATGAAAGCCCAGAGAGAGCGAATGACTTGTTTACCATCCCAGAGCTATTTGGTGGCCTCGCTGACATTAGAACCCACATTTTCTTGATACGCCATCCTGTTTTTCTGTTTCCAATACACTACTTTTCCTTTTACTTAAATATGAATGTGAACTGTGTGAAAAAAAAAATATTAGCATTCTTCCTGGAAGAAAGAAGCCCAAGTCCATGAGCAAGTTTGTCATTGATTCGGGTTGGGTCCGATTGGAATCTGGTAGAAATGTGGTTTGCTTTATTTGGCTGGGAGCATTGCTCTGTAACCTAAGGATTCATTAGTTTGAAGTGCTGGCCTTTTGCCTCTTTCTAAGGCCATTTTAGATGCAAATTGTACCCCAGACATCATTTTTAAGTGACAGGAAAATCTCTGGAGATAACAAGAATCAGTCTGTTAAATTTATAGACCTTTTGCATTTTCTAATCCTTCGTGATGAATAACTCAGTTTCCAGCCAGGATTTGAATTTAAGAGTTGATAAAGCATCAGTTCAAGCTGCTGGCTACTAAATCAATGCAAGCAATGGCTTAATCAGCCTTTCTACTCCCCCCACGACCTTCCCACAGAATTCTGTCAGATTTCTATGGAAGCAGGTCAGCAAGAGACAGACACCCTGACAAGCCCATTTGTAGCCATTAGATAGCATGGGAAGAGAACGATGAACAGCAGCACAGTTGAAGATACTGGTATTCAGGAGAGCAAGACTGAAAGCATTGACTTGGAGTTTACTTGAGTTTGGGAAGGAACTGTGACTAGATGGGAAGTATTACGGCAAAATGGAGAAGAGACAAAAAAGATGATGATGTAGTTTTAACAATTTGGTGCATTCATAGAGAAGAAACCATTGATGATTCTGTATACTTGGCTGGCTCTTGTAATAGGAGTTCATGCCTGGGAGCAAAATACACAACAAATTAAAGAGGGCCCTTTGTGAACCCTTGTGAGAGGGACTGAGCAGGAGAGTAGCACTTCAGTGAGAGTGGGGTCTCCTTAGTTATTTTCTTCAGGATTTGCTTATGGGAATTTCCATGTCCTGCCCCTCCCCCCACACTCCAAATCCCTATCTTCTCCTGGCAAATTGAGAAAGGTTTCCACTTTTGTGAAACCAGAGTTTTGGCACATAGTTTCAAGTACAGGTTGAGGTTCTACAGGGAGATCTGTATTGCCATGGAGGGATGAGCTGGTGTCGTAGTTTGCCTTATTGAAATGTTGTTCTTCCTCTAAGTATGGAGTTTGGTTACAATCAAGAAAAAAAGCGCAACTAAGGCATCCAGTGTTTAACTGAGTATGTATCTTTTTGTACCCAGACACATGAAGAAACACTGGCCCTGCTCTTGCTTTTCTGCTCTTGTGCCGAGGTAAGTTGCTGGTTCATGAATCTATAACAACTTTCTAAGCCAGATTCCTGGAACACACAAGAAGATTGTTGAGCTAGGAGATGGGGTAACTGTGATAAGATTCTGAGTCTAGGAAATAAAGGTGTGGTTTTCTCTAGCCTGCCTCTTACAGTCTGAGTAGTTTCCAGGGAAAAGGTTTTTGTTTTTTGTTTTTTTTTTCCCTCCAAAGTTTCTTTTTAGGCTCAAGGGATACCTGTGCAGGCTGTTACATGGGTAAATTGAGTTTCCCAGGGGTTGCTTTTATTTTTGTTTTTGAGACAGGGTCTCACTCTGTCACCCAGCCTGGAGTACAATGGTGGGTCCATGGCTCATTGCCTCCTTGATCCCCTGGGCTCAAGCAGTCCTCCCATCTTAGCCTCCTGACTAGCTTGGACTACAGGCTCAGGTTGCCACATCCAGCTAATTTTTTTAATCTTTTGTAGAGATGGGGGTCTCATAATATTGCCCAGGCTGGTCTTGAACTCTTGAGCTGAAGCTACCCTCTGGCCTCAATCTCCAAAGGTTCTTGGGATTACAGAAGTGAGCCACCATGCCTATCTGGAAAAGTTTGTTACTTGACTAAGAATAAATCTACCACGGGAGATGAAGATGTCTATTTTTATTGAGGATCAGTGTTACCCTAAATCCTGAATGCTGAAGTACATTTGTTATTCTGAAAAGTTGCTATTTAAAGTGTGATCCATGGACCAGCAGCAGCAACAGCTCCTGAGAGCTTTTGAAAAACACAAAAATCTCAAGTCTCAACCCAAACCTACTAAATAAGGGTCTGTAACTTAACAGATTTTCAAGTAAGTCAGATGGGCCTGAAGTCTTATGAAGCACTGTATTTTAAAAAGTGCCAGGTGAAGCTCTTTTTCATCAAGGGTCTTGGGTTTTCTGGACTTTTGTTCCCAGGCAGCCCAAATTCCTGTGGTTGAATCTATCTCTTACCAGACAAACAAATTCTATTGTAATTTAAATTTTTCAAGCCAGTTGTCATGTGCCTGAGATACTTATGGATTTAAATAATTCAGATGGATTGAGGCTCTCTCGCTGTCCTCTCTGGAGGATTAAACCTATCAGTCCATAAACCTTCAGTATTTTAGTATTCAGACAAAAGCATTTTCTCTGACTAGTTTAAGGATCTCCATGGAGATGGAGAGTGGAGAGATCTCTATTCTCAGGCATAAACGTGAGATTTGATTGGCAGGGTGATTGACAGACTGGCATCTTCGATCCTCATTGGAGCCATAAAAGTGTCCTCAAAGTTTTTACCAAAAACTTAATGCAGTGGCATCTGTGACAGAAATGTAAGTACTTTTTCACAATTAAAAATTTAACAATTTTAAATTGAGACTGCGTTACATTTTGCCTAGATGGAAGGACATCTAAAAACAAAACATAGTTTTCATCTTTTCAAGGGAATGTACTTAAGTAGGTACAAAGAACTTCGTGGCCAGATGGAAGTTTGTTTAATAAACCAAAAATTTGCTTTAAAAAACAAGTTCCTTTTTTTAGTGGATTTTAAATAAGCTACTGAACAAACAGCTATTTACTTTTAGCCAATTGCTACAGTAGGAGAGAGGAATAATAGGTTTTCTTAGTAATAATTCTTGGATTTTCATGTATACACTTAGATCTGCACTGCTTCATTTCAAACTCAGGGAAAATATCTATGATTATTGATATAAACTAGTTTCCCTGGAGTTTTAAAAATGTTTTCTTTCAAATTATTTTTCACATCCAAAGTTAGAAAGCAAATGATCCAATCCTTCCTTTTGATGGCAAATAAGAAACATAGAGCATAAAGGAATGTAAGTTAGACACACTCAGAACCAAATTGGTTTTCTGAATGAGAGTAACCAATAATTATTACTAATTATAATAATATTTAGATAAAGAAAATATGGTAGCTTTAATTTTTTACTAGTATTGTGTTCTTTGGGGTTAGAATATTCCTATGGGTGCAAACTAATTTTTTAGATCCCTTAAATAGTTGAATTAAAAAAAAAACCAGAGGAAATTATCAACATATCTTTCAGTTTCTGCTTTAAATATGTCTGCATATTTTTTTCACTTATGAGTTTCTTATGACCATTGTCACAGCAACAGATATAAAGTGAGACCTTTACTGAAATAGCAACTCACAGTATTCTTCTTTATGTCATGCCTCTAAGTATTTAAATTTTATAATAATAAGTAACCAGGGATGATTCATTAATTCATCTGTTTGCCTATCTATAATATATCGTCTATATATTAAATCAGTCATTAAGTGAGAAGAGAGTAAGAAATTTTTCTATAATTCATCTTTTGTCTTTGTTTACTTTTGTTAACTGACTAAATTATATCTGAAGATGATCTCTTGTTCTTTCATCCCTTAAGCACCCGCCGATACCCTCCCATACCACTTAGAATGAAATCTGAATTTCTTACACTGATTTTGAAAGTTATCTGTAATCTGGCCTCTTTCCTATGACATGTTCCTACCACACCATCCTTTCCATAGTAGCTTTCTGTTCCTTACACTCTTGAACTCCGATCTCCTCTAAAGGACCCAGCACTGTCTGCTCCCACTATCTGAAATAGCCTTGCAACTGATGGTCCAGCACTCTGTGGAGCCAACCAGGGCTCTGTGTAAGTATCACTACAGCCCAATGGCCTCTGCTTTCCCTTAAATCCATGGTAGATATTGTTGCCTTTCTGCAAGAATCCTGACTATTCTGTACCTCTCTGCAAAGTACCTATCATCATCTAAAATCTTGCTTTTTTTATTCTTTCTTAGTCATTTAAAAATTTTATCAGTATTTATTGTTTTCTTTCCTGAATAGATTGTAGGATGCATACGATCAGGGACCTTTTCTGTCTCATCAACTAGCTGCTCATTTCCAGGGATGTTGAAGCCACCTGGATATATGTCAGGGAAAGGCAAATTTGATTATAGAGGGGCCACAAATGCTGAGTCTGAGGCCCATTTTCTAAGCCCATCCTCTACACAAATATCAGTCGCAAGTGCACAGTGCTAGATAACACATGGGAGCAGTTGTATCCCAGAGAACTATATGCAATTACAACCTCCTCTTTCATGGACAAACAGCAAGACATACTACGAACTTGGCTTGGTAATTGTCATGAAATGATTAACTATTGTGTCTTAACTCATCTATAAGGAGCCATGGGTTAAGTATATGGGAGATCAGCAAAGCAACAATCTTCTGTGGATCAGGTCTTCTGACGTTTTTTCTCACATACCTACAATGTGCTGATAAATAACAAGGTCCAAAAGTGAACAAGTGAGTAGGTTCAATTAGGTATTTCTTGAAACTCTAGGAAAACAAAATAGAATACATTTGTTCTGTATGACAAGTATACAACCAGTAAGAAAACTTGCTTTCTATTATGTGCTTAAATAAACTAAACTGAAAAAAAATAATTTAATGCATATATATTTATGATTGTGTAAATAATACAATTCTGCATAGTGTATTATTGAAAAAAGTATTATTTATGTTAAATTACACAAATAATCATGTTTATTGCAAAACATTTTACAATACAGAAGCATTGCATTCTCTAGGTTTAAATGTATGTGTATATATGTAAAACTGAATATAAATCATTGAACTTTAGAGAATTTCCATGAGAGAGAGAGTGTGTATAGTTTTAGTGGCTAGTTTTAGTGGCTAGCCATTGATTAGTATTGTTGAATGCCATCTAAGAACTCACTTTTCACTTGTTCCCGAAACTCCCTTCTGCTCCAAGATTTAACCAGTCTGGTCCTTAGAAATCTAAGCAACTGTGTGGTTATTATGTTTTTCCCTATGAAATCTTAATTTAAAAAAAGATATTACCACCTAAAACTGAGAAAACATTCCTTTCACAAATTAAAAGTACAAGCTAGAATTGTATTCTCTTGTGCAAACACAAGAGAATATTCAGAGTTAAGGTATCAGAGGGGAGGAGCAGGGACCTTGGAAAAGTCAAAAACGTTGACTTTTTCTAGGAAGGGTGAGCTCAGCAGGAAATGCAGAATTAGGGAACATAGTAGAAAGGCTAAAGAGAAGGAATATGAGTTTCTCAGTGCAAGCAAATCAGGCACATTAGACGTAAGCTTTGCCTTTTCCATGATTTTGCCATTGCTAACTGCTAGAAACATAAGAGAAGCAAAGTAAAGTTGATGACATTTTTGGAACAACCTGGTTCATAAATTTTGAAATAGTGGAGTCATGTGCCACCTTTTTTTTTTTAAGTTCTGGGGTACACGTGCAGGTCATGCAGGGTTGTTGCATAGATACATACATAACCAAGTGGTTTGCTGCCTCTATTCCCCCTTCATCTATATCTGGCATTTCTCCCCATTTTATCCCTACCCACCCTCTCCACCCTCCCCACCCCCTTCTGTCCCTCCCCTAGCTTCCCGCAACTGCCCCTAGTGTGTGATGCCCCTCTCCCTGAGTCCACGTGTTCTCATTGTTCAGCACCCGCCTATGAGTGAGAACATGCAGTGTTTGGTTTTCTGTTCTTGTGTCAGTTTGCTGAGAACTATTGTTTCCAGATTCATCCAAGTCCCTACAAAGGATACGAACTCATTGTTTTTTATTGCTGCATAGTATTCCATGGTGTATATGTGACACATTTTCTTTGTCCAGTCTATCATTGATGGGCATTTGGGTTGGTTCCAGGGCTTTGCTATTGTACACAAGGCTACAATGAACATACATGTGCATGTGTCTTTATAGTAGAACAACTTATAGTTCTTTGGGTATATACCCAGTAATGGGAGTGCTGGCAAATGGAATTTCTATTTCTAGATCCTTGAGAGAGTGTGGCGATTTCTCATGGGCCACCTTTTAGTCATTTCTGGGTTTTAAGTTTCTGGGCAAAGGTGAATAATCACAGGGAAAGTAGACAAAGTAATAAATGTCATGAAGGACTGGCCAGTCATGGTGGTCAGTCTTTTATGCAATGTCTGTTACTCGAGGGCCCCACCTGAGCATGGCTCATGACCAAGTGCTCCTTCCTTCTCAGGGTCCTCATGTAGGAGCTGTGTCTGCTGCCTGAGCAGTCCACGGAGCAAAAGGACTTCAGGGGTCCTATGAGTCACAATAATCACTTCTTGCTCCAGAGACAATCTTGGCTGGTTTGACAACTTTAAGAAGTTTGGCAAAAGAATCCATGGCCTTCTCTGTATCTTGACCTCTCCCTAAACTCACTTCTTCATAAAAGGGTGACATTCTTTCTTTGAATGTATATATTCCAAAGGCAAGGTGTGAGTCAAAATCAGTTGTATGTTTTTTATTTCTATTTCTTGTTTGTTGGAATGGATTAGATATTTAGAAATTGGATTAGATATTTAGAAATTAGATATTTGTACTATGAAGTTGAACCCTGAAATGGAGACTTCTATACAAGGTCTCATGGTAAAAAGTTTCATGCGGAACACAAACCCACGATTGCTCTTGACACTTAGACAAGGCCTTGTTTTCTTCTGAAAACCTACATGTATGAAGCTGGGTCCTCTCTGTTCCTCAAGATCTACGTAAGATTGGACCTACATTCAATTTCAGGCCCGAGGAAAACAAAAACCCACTGCAGTGTTTTGTCCCTTTAGAACTCATAATTTCATTTTCTTACCCAGGTCCAGCTGTGTGTAGCCAACATACCAGCTGGCAAGAAGACAGTGTTGCTGCAATTAACCATGTGTTCCTCTTTATACCTATAGATGCAAAAGTTATGCCAGTAATAGTATTCACACTTCTTAGAAGAAACTCGTTGCTTAAATGACAATTTAATTCTTTTATTACTGTGTAATAAAAGAATTATACAGTTTTATACAGTAGTATAAAACTTAGCATCTTTTTCAAGATCATTCGTCTGTCTAAGGGAACAAAAATGTGTCTTTTTTCCTCTTCTGGTCTTCAACAGCAGAGGTTTGCTCAATCTTAAAACGAGTGTGTAGGGTAAGTACTTATTTATTTTGAAGGAAGTTTTTGTTTGTTTGTTGTTTATAATCTCATTAGAAATTTCTGCTACTGGGATATTTAAAATATATATATATATATATATATATATATATATTTACAATATTTATAGTTCTAAAAGTACCTAACATGGTACCTTAGAGATTCGTATGTTAGTAAATGGATGGGTGAATCTACTAAAACAAGACCAAAAATATGCTTTAAACTCTTAAAGAAATATGGCAAACAAACATCTGAATAAATGTCAGTTCTCTTGTGCCAGTTGCAATGAGACGAAACAGACGGTTAGATGTGGTAATCCTCTGAATTAATTCTCCCGTCTTCTGTTGAGTGTATTATAGTTTGGATTTTTGTTAGGATTTCTCCCTGTTGTGCCCCAGATTTATTCTTACAGTTACGTCTTCCTTGGGCACTTACTCTCTTACCCGAGAAAACTATGCAGCTGTAAATAAATTGAAATCAGAGGAAAGCCCGGCTTGGCATTTGGAATCGATACACAAAGGAAAAAATCAAGTCAACCCAGAGATAATTAAGCTCATTGGAGTTGCAGAAACATCAATGCAGTAACACCATGGAAAATATGTGGAATCTGGCAAGATCTCTTCTCTTTGAGGACTCAGGATCAAGCCTCTGGGCTGTAGCTTTGTCCCCAGGACCCTGAATGGCAGCAGAAAAGATTACATTGAAGCAACTTGTCTCTTTCTAAATATGTCTTACAAAATAAACCCTGGCTCAGATACTCTGTTTGAATTTGAGAATAATTTTTGTCAGGAAATGTAAAGCCCGTGTTACACTTAACAAGAAAGTGTTTATCCAAAGAGTTAATACAGATGAGTAATCTCACACTCAAATGCCAGTTCTCTGGAGGTGGGATTCCCGTAAACAGCCAGACACTTTGAACCTATGGTTGTCACTTTATGTCATACTCCAACCACTAAAACAACACACAACTGTGGAGTTTTTCCTACTAATCGAAAACATTCCCACCTCCTGGAAAATAACCCTGAAAAAAATGAGAAAGAAAAGCATCTTTCTAGAGAAACTGCATGTTCGTCTCTTGGGTATTGATTAGTCTTTTCACCACTTCCCCTTATTTATGCCTCTAGTATATTACATTAAATATTTATTCATCTACCTCCCCCACTACACTGGGTGTTCCTCGAAGGCAAGGATCATAGCCTATTAGTTTTTATCTTAACTCTGAACCCAGTACTCCTAACACACAGTAAGCACTCAACAAGTGTTTGTTGAGTGAATGAATGAATACATTTTTCTTGTTTCAATTTATTCAATATAACAAAGTAACCCTAAGAATGGCAATTAGTTTCATATTCAACCACAGCTGTTTTTAAATGTAAGACTTCCCCTTAGTACTTGTATAATTCAGAGCAATTTACATATACTCTGGTTTTAGAATTTTGTTGTTGCTGTTTGTTTTGTGTGTGTGTATGGTGTGTGTGTGTATGTAATATATATAATGTGTATATATATATAAATATTATATATATATATATATATTTTTTTTTTCTCTAGACCACTCTTCCTTCAATGTTACTTGATTGCTATAAACATTTGGGTATCATTTATTCAGAGTGCTGTCTCTATTCATCAAATCTGCACAGCAAATGTCCATGAGATGGCTTGGTAAGTGTGGAAATTATTTTTCACATCCTGAGGAGACATTGTTAAAAGTCTGGAGTAATTTTTAGCCTAGGCCAAGTGGTTAGGAACGTTAGAGTATGTTATAGGATTTAATCCTTGCCACAAACATAGGAAAACCCTGCATATAGAGTTAAAATTTATTTATTTTTGTATGAGCAATTGATTTGTCTTTACATTCCAAGAGATGAATTAAGACAGGTAATTGATTTTTTTCAGACCTCTCATCAAGCTGGAAGGGAGAAAAGATTAAAAGAAGAGAGACAGTGAGGATATTTAAAGCTTACATTATCAAGATTTACTGCTTCTAAATTGCCATGTCCCCGAGGTGTTTTTATCAGTTGTAAGAAGTGTTGAAAGTAAGCTGCTATGAATAATAATAGAAATTTGTAAAAGGTTCATAGATATAAATACATAGAACTTATTAAAAATCCCTTGTAATCATCTTACTCTAATTTGCTATATTTTTTAGTTTAAATAAGTTCTCTTTGAATTTTTTTTTTTTTTTTTTTGAAACGGAGTCTCACTTTGTCACCCAGGCTGTAGTGCAACTTCTGGATCTCGGCTTACTGCAATCTCCACCTCCTGGGTTCAAGCGATTCTCCCCTGTCAGCCTCCTGAGTAACTAGGATCATAAGCGTGCACCACCACACCTTGTATTTTTAGTAGAGGCAGAGTTTAACCATCGTGGCCAAGCTGGTCTTGAACTCCTGACCTCAAGTGATCCTCTCGCCTCGGCTTCCCAAAATGCTGGAATTACAGGTGTGAGCCTTCATGCCTGGCTTGAATTTTGTATTGAGATTTAATTTACATGCACTGAAATAAATGCACGGATCTTAAGTTTAATGAGCTTCAACAAAATGATACACTCACATGACCCATATCCCAGTCAAGGTAATAGAACATCACTACTGTCTTCGTGAAACCTCTTTCCCCATAATCTCTAGCCTCCTCTAGAGATTATGTTGGCTTTCATAGAGATTATATTGGCTCCAGCTTGGCTTTCTAAAGGTAACAGCTATTATGATTTCTTTTGCCATAAATTAATTTTGCCTATTCTAGAATTCCGTGTAAATGAAATCACATAGTATATGCTCATTTGTATCAAGGTTATTTCACTCAGCATAATGTCTGTGGGATTCATCCATATTACTGCCTATATTAGACATCCATTTCTTTTTCATCGCCATGCAGTATTTAATTATGAGACTTCTGCAATATGTTTCAAACATTTTCTTGATGGACATTTGGACTGTCTTCAGTTTTTGTCTAATGTAAATAAAAACCATGAACGTTGCTGCACAAGTTTTTGTTAGACATATTTTGTTATTGTGGGTAAATTACCTATAAACGGAATTGCCAGGTCATAGATTAGGTGTGTATAACTTCATGAGAAACTGTCGTAGTGATTGTGGTTGTTGCATGTTATAGTCTTACAGCAACATTTGAAAGTTATGGTTGTTTCTCATTCTCCTTAACATTTGGTGTTGTATGACTTTTTATCTTAGACATTCAAATTGACGTGTAGTGATATCTTCAATGGCTTTACCTTGCATCTCTTTGGTAACAAATAATGTTAAGCACTTGTACATATGCTTATTGGAATTTGTATCTTTTGCTTTTTGAAATGTCTGTTCAAGTGCTTCATGTACTTTTAAAAAGCAGGGTTTTTTTTTTGCATTATTAGAATTATGTTTATATTCCAGATGTAATAATGCAAGTCCTCTGTCATATATATGTATGGCTGATATTTTTTCCCATCTGTGGCTAGCCTGTTCATTTTTTTTACAGTGCCTTTTGATGAGCAGATGCTTTTAATTTTGATGAAGTCGAATTTATCAAATTTTCATTGCTTAATGCTTTCTAGGTTGTAGGTAAGAAATATTTGCCTACCTCAATAATATGAACTTCTCTTACATTCTTTTTTTTTTTTTTTTTTTGGAGATGGAGTCTCACATGTTACCCAGGCAGGAGTGCAGTGGCGTGATCTCGGCTCACTGCAATCTCTGCCTCCCGGGTTCAAGTGATTCTCCTGCCTCAGCCTCCTGAGTAGCTGGCATTACAGGCACCTGCCACCATGCCCAGCTAATTTTTTTGTATTTTCAGTAGAGACGGGGTTTCACCATGTTGGCCAGGATGATATTGAACTCCTGACCTCATGATTCACCTGCCTTGGCCTCACAAAGTGCTGGGATTACAGGCGTGAGCCACCGTACCCAGCTACATAATTTTTTATAAACTTTATAGTTTCAACTTTTTACTTTGAAGCATGATCTATATCAAACTTGTCATTGTATGTGGTGGGAAATCAAATGGTAATTTTATTTTCTTGTAAATATCTAATTGTTCATTCAGTTACCATTTGTAGAGACAACTCTCCTTTTTCCTTTGAATTATTTCGGAAAATTAGTCAAAATCAATTGGACGTAAAAGTTTTGATTTAATCTTTATATCCAATTCTTCTTCTCCCAATCTACCCCCACACTGAGATGAATCAATAGGGGGTCATTGGCGATTTTTAATTCTTGCTATAAAAAAAAAAATCTCTCCATTGCCTATCAAATTCACATCTTGGAAGTACTATATATAAAAGTTCTATAATGTGACCCACCCTTCCTCTCTAAGCATTAAATAATCCTACTCTCAAATGCATGGTGATACTCAGACATGCCTCGTGAATTTCCTTTTGGTGACTTAAATGTGGTCTCTCAGGCATTGTTCTGTTTTTTTAATCTGTCTTCTCTTTGTAATAGAGGAAATTGATTTCTCCTTACTCATCCTCTGTGTGTAAAGCTAGCCCTATCTATTCATCTAGAACGATTTTTTACCTTAGGCTCTAGAAGCTAAAGGAGTTATAATAAAATAAGCAAGGTATCACCATCATGTCATCTAAGTTGCCATCTGGCTCTAACTTGGAAAGCTCTACTCTTGTCTTTCTTCCTGGCTGTGTCCCTGGCTTGGTTCCATGCTTAGTTCTGTGTGGCAGCTCTAGATTTCACCTCCTCCAGAAACTGAATCTTTTATCCAGAACTCTTTCTCTCTCATTGTCTCTTATTCCTAGAACCTACATCCTTAATTCTACCTAGATTCTTTTTTTTTTTTTTAATAGCTAGGCTGTACTATTTCAGCTAACACATTTTTTGGCTGAAAATATTTAATATCTCTACTTCAATGTATATTTGTTAATTGTCAATTTTAATTAGATGGTACTACCTGTGCCTGATAAAAATGATTAACAATAATCAAATCTTAAATACAGTTGGCTTAGAGTTCATGATTTGCCCCACCTCAGGTCCAATTACAGCTCTAGCCATTTCTGCCATTTCTTAAAAGATCTTAAGATCTTAAACATCTTAAAGGTAATTTGGTAGTTTAAGGCCATCTAAAGGTAGCTTGACATACAAAATTATTAAGCTACACTTTGGAAGGTGATGTTGTGAGCTGAAGCAAAAGATCAGATACTATGATAGACTCTATTTCAATGCATTCCAAGTTTATGCCAAGAATGTATGTAAATTTTGGAAAGACCACATCAATTACAGCCTGGAAGACAGAGTAGAAGGGCATAAGTGAAGCCAAAAGGAAAAGTAGAGTCTCTTGACATATTCAAGAGAAGCTTGAATTGAAACTAAAGCCGAAACACGAGAGGCATAAGAGGGATAGATATTAGAACATTTAATAGACATCATCATCAGCTTAAGGGTAATTTAGATAAGGAAGTAAGGGAAAAGGAGAATTTAGATGACTCTTGGGCTTCTATTTTGTGCAGCTGAAACAGGGTTGTATCATTTTTTGAGAAAGTGAGGTTTGGGAGACTGCAAATTTGCTCTGGAAAACACGCTGAGATGAGCTTTGAACATGTTTAATGTGCTAATGTGTGCAAATGTGTTAATTTATGCTGTTTCTTAATTGTGAAGAAATTTGTTGAGCACAAAACTCTGTAATGCAAGAAACTTAACTAGGCTCGAGAGAACTTTGAGGGTTGCTATCATTTAAGACAAGTGTGAAGAATTACTCATGGAAAAGACTGACCACAGAGGTTTTGAAAACAACCATAAGCAATGGTGTCATAGAATACAAGGGAAGAGGCAGTACACGGTGGCACACACCTGTAATCCTAGCACTTTGAGAGGCCAAGATGGGTGGATCACGAGGTCAGGAGTTCGAGGCCAGCCTGGCCAATATGGTGAAACCCTGTCTTTATTAAAAATACAAAAATTAGCCAGGCATGATGGCACGTGCCTGTAGTCCCCAGGTACTCGTGAGGCTGAGGCAGAAGAATTGCTTGAACCTGGGAGGCAGAGGTGGCAGTGAGTTGAGATTGTGCCACTGCACTCCAGCCTGGGTGACAGAGCAAGACTCCATCTGAAAAAACAAAAAAACAAAGACCCATCCTTCCATTTGACCTGAGTCTCTGTTTCATGTTTGCAGGCATGCCTGGG
>CAUYLG010075791.1:0-18195 GCA_963573385.1 Cacajao melanocephalus
AGAATTAGGGCTTTGGATGAAATCAAGGAGTCTTGAAGCTTAAGCTTCTTTTGCCTCAGGACAAATCCTCTGTCTCTGGATGGGAATCAAGGCCAACATCCACCTTATAGTTACACAAATAACGTCCACTACTTCTATTTCCTGGTGATGTGATTTGAGCTAAAAACATGTGAATCAGCTGGGCATGGTGGTTCATGCCTCTAATCCCAGCACTTTGGGAAGCTGAGGTGGGTGGATCACAAGGTCAAGAGATCGAGACCATCCAGGCCAACATGGTGAAACCCCTTCTCTACTAAAAAATACAAAAAATTAGCTGGGCGTGGTGGTACGCACCTGTAGTTCCAGCTACTCAGGAAGCTGAGGCAGGAGAATTGCTTGAACCCAGGAGGCGGAGGTTGTAGTGAGCCGAGATCACGCCACTGCACTCCAACCTGGTGCCTGGTGACAGAGTGAGACTCTGTCTCAAAAACAAAAACAAAAAACATGTGAATCATTTATATATATAAAATTGTGCTTAGCTTTACATATATATATATATATACACATATATATATATACATATATATATATATATATTTTTTTTTTTTTGAGATGGAGTTTTACTCTTGTTGCCCAGGCTGGAGTGCAATGGTGTGACCTTGGCTCACCGCAACCTCCACCTTCCGGATTCAAGCGATTCTCCTGCCTCAGCATCCTGAGTAGCTGGGATTACAAGCATGTGCCACTATGCCCAGCTAATTTTGTATTTTTAGTAGAGACAGGGTTTCTCCATGTTGGTCAGGCTGGTCTGGAACTCCCGACCTCAGTTGATCTGCCCACCTCTCCCTCCTAAAGTGCTGGGATTAGGCGTAAGCTACCACGCCCAGCCAATATTATGTATATTAAAATCTATATTATATATATTAAAATATATATGTAAGGAATTTGTCAAATGATGAATCTAGAGGGGAAAACTTTATACATAAAACAGATTTTTTTTTTTTTGAGACAGGGTCTTGCTTTGTCACCCAGGCTGGAGTGCAGTGGCATGATCATGGCTTATTGCAACCTCTGCCTCCTGGGCTCAAGTGATCTTCCCACCTCAGCCTCTTGGGTAGCTGGGACTACAGGTGTGCACCACCACCATGCCCAGCTAATTTTTTGTATTTTTTGTAGAGATGGAGTCTTGACATGTTGCCCAGGCTTGTCTTGAACTCCTGGACTCAAGCGAATCCGTCTGCGTCAGCCTCCCAAACTACTGGGATTACAGGCCTGAGCCACCGCACCCAGTCATAAAACAGATTTAAAAAAAATATATGCAAAATAACATTACAATAACACTTCATAGTTTAAGATACCCTTTCAAAGAGGTGACTTCATTTAATTCTGATGACAATCTTGTGAAAAAAATTTTATATCTCATCTCCATTTTGCCTAGGGGAAAACCGATCTTGAAGAGCTGGGAGATTTGCCTTAGCACATCTGGCTAGTGAGTAGGTAGGGTGGGCTGGGACCTCAGTGACACTAGCCAGTGTTGGCAGGGGGGTAAATACAATTGGCAGGCTGTTCTGCTTCCCAGGGCTGGGGGTGGGTAGAGGAGAACAAGACAACAGAGGTCACCGCAGCTGCCTGCCCCTTGGCACTTGTCTCTTTCCATCTCCCTTGGATTTCTCAGCTCGAAGCTCCACAGGCAGAAGAGTTAGTAACTTGCTCCAAATAGGAGCAAATGGAGGGGCTCTGGGCAATCACTCCAGATCCAGTGCTTATCCCTCTCTGCAGGCAGGCAGCAGCCCCGGAAACTTGCTGTCGTCCTCTCAACCAGACTCTCCAGTTCCAATTAGGAAATCACAAAGGAAGAAGAGTCCAAAGACCAGCCGGCAGCCTTTAAATGTATGGACCCTGCATGAAATTGTTTACAGGCCACATTTTGTTCCCAATCTAAATGAAGATACCTCTTACTGAATCCCAAAGGGGAAATATGTTTATGCTGAAGTGATGGGCTAGATTTGTTAATGTTTGCGTGTTTCTATCCTTTTCTCTTTTCCCCACCCCAGCCCCAGCTAGCGAGTGTTCTGGCTTAGCTTTGTGCTATTTCTTCCCGCCTCTCACCCTCTAAATAAGGCCAGGCCATGCAGCGGGAGGGGGCGGGGGAGAATAGCCCTAAGTGGTTTGGTCAGATTTCACAACAAAGAACTGAAAAAGACGCTGGAGGGAGAAAGCTTGGTAAAGTTTTGGGAGGAGAGACAGGAATATTTGTGCTATATGAGGACAATAGTGAAAAGAAGTAAGATTTAAAACAAATTATAAAGGGCTTTAGAATATTTGAGAAATACACACAACTTGAGTTTTCTCAAATTGTCTTTAATTGTATAGAATGTATTATTATTATTATTTTTAACCTCAATGCTGCCTGAACTGAACCCCTTGGGTTGTAGCTTTATAAGCATCATACCTACAATTTAGAATCCCCGCTCGATTAACTCAGAGACTAGCAATGAGAAAAACCATGAGAAATGATGAGCTACTTGGGAGTAACTGAAATGTGAATATCTTGCAGCGTTTCAGAAGCAGCCACAGCACTCTAATCCTGGAATTAGAGTGAGGGCCAAATTTTCAAAATATATTTGCCACATTTTTGCAGCTGGTCTCTGGTTACCTATCATAGTTAAAATCACCATCTTGGAAACTTGCAAATCACATTTCATGCTTCATTCGCCCCCCTCTCCCACCTCTATACCCCCATGCCTTTGCTTCTGTAGTCAGAAGCTGTCCAAACACCCTCTCCTGCAACACACATCCCCTCACTGTACTTCTCAGGCTCATTGAAGGATTGCTATAAAATTGAAGGGAAAAAACAGCAGTGTTAGGAAAACCAAAACCCCATGTTTCCTTGTCACTAAGTGCTGCTCTTATGAAATGGTGAAACACTGTAGGATATTATTATTTTCTTTAACCAGGAGAAGTAACAATGGGTTCAAAATCCACTGGGCAGCTTTTAGGACGTACCAACTTTCTACCAGAGTAACTTCCCCCTGTTGTTTTCCTGTGCAGTGCAAAGCATTATTTGAAAAATCTCTAACGTGATTATCTAACAATGCATTTTTTATTTTTCTGAGGCAGACTTTCACTCTTGTTGATTAGGCTGGAGTGCAATGGCGCCATTTCAGCTCACAGCAACCTCTGCCTCCTGGGTTCAAGCAATTCTCCTGCCTCAGCCTCTCAAGTAGCTGGGTTACAGATGCACTCCACCATGCTCAACAATTTTTTTTATTTTTAGTAGAGATGGGGTGTCTCCATGTTGGCCAGGCTGGTCTTAAACCCCTGACCTCAAGTGATCCACCTGCCTTAGTCTCCCAAAGTGATGGGATTACAGGCGTGAGCCACCATGCCCGGCCACAGTCAAAAGACTTAGATCTTTTTTTTTTCTTTTTTTTCTTATTATTTTTTTTCCACAGGACTCTGCTTTATCTTCAAAGGACTTAGATCTTTAGGTAATATATTGCCTAAAAATATGTTTGTATGTGTTCTGGAGGAATGATTTGTGTATACAATATATATACATATATATACATACACACACACACATTAGTTTTTTAAGATTTCAAACATTAAAAGCACATGGTTTTTTAAAAAAATCAAGAGTGTACAGATATATCAAGACATTTCACATACCCTGTAAATATATACACCATGTACCCACAAAAATTAAAATTAAAAAAAAAATTGCACAGGAATATAAAGTGAAAAAGTCTCCACCTTCCGTCCTACATTCCTCATTCCCTTTCACAGCCCTTCCACTCACCACCCCCATTTCCACCCCTCAAAGGGAACTACATTTTGTGTTTTGTTTCAGAAATGTTCTGGGCTTATAAAAATGTAATCTCTCTTCCATTCCCTTATTTTAGAAACTCAGGGGCCGGGCCTGGTGACTCACTCCTGTAATCCCAGCACTTTGGGAGGCTGAAGCAGGCGATTCACGAGGTCAGGAACTCAATATCAGCCTGGCCAACATGGTGAAACTCTGTCTCTATTAAGAATACAAAAATTAGCTGGGCGTAGTGGTGGTTGCATGTATTCCCAGCTACTAGGGAGGCTGAGGCAGGAGAATCACTTGAACCCGGGAGGCAGAGGTTGCAGTAAGGCAAGATTGCGCCACTGCACTCCAGCATGGGCGACAGTGCGAGACTCTGTCTCAAAAAAAACCAAAAACCAAAAACCAAAAAACCTCAAATGGGATACTAGAAAATACTGTTGTACAACTTTTTTTTTTTTTGTCGTTGTTGTTGTTGTTTGGTTTTTTTGAGACAGGGTCTCACTCTGTTGCACAAGCTGGAGTGCAGTGTGAGATGATCTCGACTCACTGTAACCTCCGCCTCCCAAGTTCAAGTGATCCTCCCACATCAACTTCCCGAGTAGCTGGGAGTACAGGTACGTGTCACCATGCCCAGCTAATTTTTGCATTTTTAATAGAAACAGGGTTTTACCATGTTGGCCAGGTTGGCCTTGAACTCCTGGCCTCAAATGATCCACTCGCCTCAGACTCCCAAAGTGCTGGAATTACAGGCATGAGCCACCATGCCTGGCCTAACTTGGATTTTTTTTCTATTTAACGGTGCATCTTGGACATTTTTTCCAAATTAGCTTATTTAGAGCAAACTAATTTTTTTAAAATTATCTTTTTCTGTTTTGTTTTTTAATTGAAGAGTGAATGCATAACAGAAGGGAAGTGAGAGACAGCTGGTCTTAGACAACTATGAAATTACCACTGAACAAGGATAATTATTTTCTCTGCAAGGAGAGATGAGAATTAAATGCAGAAAAGACATTCTGTCTTTCCTTCTCTCTCTCTCTCTCTCTCTCTCTCACACACACACACACACACACACGCACACACACACACACACAAATAATTATGGCTGGTTTTATTAAAAAAAATTTTTTTTTGAGATGGAGTTTCACTCCTGTCACGCAGGCTGGAGTGCAATGACATGATCTAGGCTCACTGCAACCTCCGCCTCCTGGGTTCAAGTGATTCTCCTGTCTTAGCCTCCCAATTAGCTGGGATTACAGGTGCCTGCCACCATGTCCAGCTAATTTTTATATATTTTTTTAGTAGAAATGGGGTTTCACCATGTTGGCCAGGCTGGTCTCCTGACTTCAGGTGATCCACCTGCTTTGCCCTCCAAAAGTGCTGGGATTACAGGCATGAGCCACGACACCCAGCATAAATTTTTTATTTCCTTTTTTTTTTTTTTTTTTTTTTGAGAGACTGTGCCTCGCTCCTCCCTCTTTTGCCCAGGCTAGAGTGCAGTGGTGCAATCATAGCTCACTGTAGGCTTAAACTCTTGGGCTAAAGTGATTCTCTTACCTCAGCCTCCTGAGTAGGTCCTTGACAATTTTATCAGGCCATGTAACTTAAAAGCCAGTAATTATTAACCCCCAAAGTATAGAAGTGAAAAAGAGGGGATCTTCTCCATTAAATAAAATGGCCTCTCTCTTTTATGCCGACATGACAGTCTCTTCATGAGAGACTTTCCTTTTTCTTGGTCCATGGTGCTTCTCAACTGAACAACTTTATTTATTTTATTTTATTTTATTTTAGAGACAGAGTCTCACTGTGTCACCCAGGCTGGATATAGTGGCGCCATCTTGGCTCACTGCAACTTCTGTCTCCTGGGTTCAAGTGATTCTCCTGCCTCAGCTTCCAGAGTAGCTGGGATTACAGGCACCTGTCACCCTGCCTGGCTAATTTTTGTATTTTTAGTAGCAACGGGATTTCACAATGTTGGCCAGGCTGGTCTTGAACTCCTGGCCTCAAGTGATCTGCCTGTCTTGGCCTCCCAAAGTGCTGGAATTACAGGCGTGAGCCACCTCGCCCGGCCTGCAGAACTTTATATACGTCAAAGTGCTCCAACATGGTCATTACAATTTCCAGCCATCCTGATGAAGTTATGTGAGGAGGTAGCATAAGTTTGCTGGCTGACAAATCCATGAGAAATTGGCTGTTGAGGGCCAGGCGCAGTGGCTCATGCTTGTAATCCTAGCACTTTGGGAGGCTGAGGTGGGCAGATCACTTGAGGTCAGGGGTTCAGGACCAGCCTGGCAGCATGGTGAAACCCTGTCTCTACTAAAAATACAAAAATTAGCTGAGCGTGGTGGTGCATGCCTGTAGTCCCAGCTACTTGGGAGGCTGAGGCAGGAGAATCTGTTAAATCCAGGAGGTGGAGGTTGCAGTGGGCCAAGATTGTGCCATCGCACTCTAGCCTGGTGAACAGAGCAACAGAGTGAGACTCCATCTCAAAAAAAAAAAAAAAAAAGAAAGAAATTGGCTGTTGATTGGCCACATGTAAAAATTTGGCTTGTGTTTTAGTCTGTTTGGGCTAAGAAAAAAATACCATAGACTGCTGGAAAGTTCAAGATAAAGGCACTGGTAGGTTCAGTGTCGATGAGGGCCTGCTCTCTGGTTCTTAGATGAATATCTGTTTCCTCGTGATGCCCTCACGTAGTGAAGGGGCAAGGGACCTTGCTGGGGTCTCTTTTGTAAGGGCTCTAATGAGCTTATTACTTTCCAAAGGCCCTGCCTCCTAATACTATCACCTTGCAGGTTAGGATTTCAACATTTAAATTTTTGGAAAGCAGTCCATTGCACTCTGCCCTCATGGTTCTCCAGAGAAACAGAAACAATAGAATATACATAGATATATAGAATAAAATTTATGATGAGGGATTGGTCATGAGATTACGGAGGTTGAGAAGTCCCAGTCTACCTTCTGCAAGCTGGAGAACCAGGAAAGCCTGTGGTATAGTTCCAGTCCAAACCTAAAGGCCTAAGAACCAGGGAAGTCAATCTGGGTCTGAAGGCCCAAGAACCAGGAGGTTCTGCAGGCAGGAGGAGATGAATGACCTGGTCCAACAGGGAACACATTTGTTCTTCTTCCACCTTTTTGTTCTATTCTTATCCTTAAGGATTGGATGACCACCATATTGGTGAGGGCAGTCTTCTTTACTCAGTCTACCAATTCGAATGCTAATCTCTTCTGGAAACACCCTCTCACACACACACACACATCCAGAAATAATGTTTTACCAGCCTTCTGGGCAGCTCTTAGCCCAGTCATGTTGACACATAAAATTCACCATCACAGCTTGTGAGGGTTTTGGGCCCTTAACCCTAAAGCTAAGCCACCTGGTCTGCTGACCTGCAACATTAGTGGCCTCCTGGCAAGTGGGGGGGAGGGAGCAATATATATATATGTAAGTATATAGATTTATATAAATATAAATATCTTCTTTTGGGAGATTTCTCATAGACTGAAGAAAGTTCTCATGGACAACATACAAGACTATGGACAAGTAGACAGAAGACAGGAGATGATGTTAAAGTCAGACCTTACCAGAGGATACCAAAATCTAATCCAAAGATCTCAGAGACAAATAATAAACCTGACGATGAAGGGCTAAATCGATCATCAGAGTCAGCTTATTTACCATAATTATCTGTGTAGGTTTAACTGTGTGGACGCATTTCCTCACGTTGATTTCAGCACTGGAAGGGAACACTTAGTGATCATCTCTTTTCATAAATAAGGACACTGAGACTAAAAGAGATTGAGTGAATTGACCAAGATCACATAGAACTGGCTAGAACCAAACTCCTTAGTGATTATGCTTAGATTAGCATACACATGCCATATGTGTAAAAAGAAGATATATATGTATGATGGTCATCCGTGTTGAAAAAGGAGAGCAGCATCACGTGAACTTTCTACTAAAACCTAGGTGACATTGGCGGGAGGACCTTGAATTAGGAAGCTGGCAGAGGGTGATGAGGCTGGCAGTTAGCCACAGGCCGAGGATAGGCCAGCCAGAGAGTGGAGAGGCTGCAGGGGCCAAGGTGCAGAAAGTTCACAGCAGAAACGGGAAGGCAGCTGTGGCAGTAGATTGGGGATGTGACATCTGCCAGGGACAGAAAACATATACTCTTTTCACTCATTCTGCTCAGCCAGGCTAGAGCTATGCCTACCCCAAAGCATGCATTTGGAGCCTGAGGGAGACAGCAGTGTGCATTGGGGTCAGATAGATTAGAAGCATCTCCCCTCCATGTTTTCCTCTCTCCTAAAGACTCTGCTTGTTAATTCTGGATTTACAGGTAACCAAGCCCATATGATAGCACTGGTTAATGACTGACTGCTGTTTTTCCAAGCTGCTGTCAGGCAGATTTTTCTAATTAACTTCATTTAAAATAGTGACATTCAAGCCTCACAACACATTAAAGTCATCTGGGGAGCTTAGAAAAAAACAAACAGATGCCAGAGCCCCACCCTAATTTGTACCCTTTCACTATTACTTGATTTAATTGGTGTGAGGTGCAAGCATTGATATGTTTGAAAAATTTCCCAGGTGATTCTAAAAGGCAGCCAGGGTTGGAACCACTGATCTAAAACATCAGGAAAATTTTCAATGAACTAAGTAATTCTTTTAAAACAGTTATAACAGTATTGTTTTCTTCACATCCGGCAATGTAATTCATAAAACAATAATGAAATAATTTGCTGGATACAACATCTTCACAGGACTTTCTCATTACTCGTTTTTGCTAAGTCAACCTATGGCTGAATTCAACAATCAATCTGAAACTGATGGTTCCACTAAACCTTCTTACAGCTTCATTACCTACCTTCTTTCTCCAAATCAAATCACAAAGATTTGATAGAGTAACTTTTATGTTGAGGTGTCTGGACAGCACAGAAGGCATGGTACTTAGAAAAGATCCCAGGATGCTTTGTAATCATTGGACTTTCTGTGCTATGGAAATTCAACACTGTGGGCTGGAATAATTAGTCATGTGGAACTCCTTCCTGCTTTTGTACCCTCTCACTTTTAATTGAGCAGAAGGTTAAAAGTATTGGTACCCCTCTCTTTGTCTTTTTTTTTTGAGATGGAGTTTCACTCTTGTTGCCCAGGCTGGAGTGCAGTGGCGCAATCTCGGCTCACCACAACCTCTGCCTCCCGGGTTCAAACAATTCCCCTGCCTCAGCCTCCCGAGTAGCTGGGATTACAGGCATGCGCCACCACACCTGGGTAATCTTGTATTTTTAGTAGAGACGGGGTTTCTCTATGCTGTTTCAACTGGTCTCGAACTCCCGACCTCCAGTGATCCACCCGCCTCAGCCTCCCAAAGTGCTGGCATTACAGGCGTGAGCCACTGCGTCTGTCCTTCTTTCGCCTATTAAACCTCCGCTCCTAAACTACAAAAAAAAAAAAAAGTATTATCTCCTTTTGCTCATCTCCTACCTCTTGCCTTTTTCTCTTATTTCCGCTTCAGACATTAGAGAAGGCAAGGAATTAAGTCCAGAAAGATTCACTGATTTATAGAACTGGGAGTGTAATAAAAGGTCATTAGTTCAGCCGTCATCTGAGACCAAGAGACTTCCCCAAGATCACACAGCTAGACAGTCCGGCAACTGGCCCCCAAAGTGGGGGCCTCATTCCCCAGACCCATTCTGATCAGGATACCAACTGGTTTTTCAAGACAGACTGAGCTCAAGGATGCTTGGGGGAGACTCCTCCCTTCCCGAGAGGTTCTCCACTCATCCTCGCCAAACGATATTCCTTCCGCGTGCTTCATTAATTGGCTCCATTTATGAAGTCTTCTCCAACCCGCCCTGCTTAATTCGGGACACAGCAGCACCTGCACTTTCCTCCCTTCCTCCTCGCTCTTTATCCCCGCGCTGCTAATGCTTGTGTGTTTTCTATTGGTACATGCTCTCCCTCGTTGATGTGCATTTATTGAATGCCTCCTGCTGTCAAATTTCTAATCGGAAATATCAACACAGAAGACGCCTCCGCTCGGCGGGGAGCCTGGCTGGGTATGAACTCCAGTAGCCAGGCCCCGGGGTCTCTACTGGTTTCGGCAAGGGCGAGCAGGCAGCGCAGGCCCGCGGGTGTGGGACTGGATTCAGGACTCGGCTTGGCTTTAGAGGGCCTGGTGAGGCGTGAGCGCTGCCGGCTCCGAGGGAAGGCCCGGGCGGTGGGCGCCTGCCCCCAGGGCTGCGCGGATGGCGGTCAGCCCAGCCCTACTCAGCCGAGCTCCCAGGCGGTCCCCCGTGGCCTCGGCGGGAAGGCGGGCCCGGCCGCGGGAGGGACCTGGGGAAGAGCGGGAGGGGTGGGCGGAAGCAGAAGAGGGAGGAGGAAAGACCTGCGGGGAGGAGCTGGGAGGAGAAACCCGGGAGAAGGCGGAGTACAGGGCAGGAAGCGGGCGGGAGCTGAAGGAGGCGGAGGCTGAGGGGCGGAGCCGGGGGCTCGGGGAGCGGAGCCCGTGGAGGGGGTGGAGCCGGGCCCGGGGCGGAGCCGGGGAAGGGGAGGAGCCGGGGGAGAGGCCTCTACGGTCGCCGCCGCCGCCCGGGCGCGTTCTCCTCCTACCGGTCGGGCCCCCAGAGGCGTTCCCTCCCCCGCGGATCCTCGGCGCTATTCCTACCCGGCCGTTCCCCGAGGCGCGGGCTCTGGGGGCCGCGACCGACGAGGACGCCCCGTGCGCCGCCCTCGGCCGCCGCCTCCCTGGGCGCGCGGGGCCGGCATGGAGCTCTTCCAAGCCAAGGACCACTACATCCTGCAGCAGGGCGAGCGCGCGCTGTGGTGCAGCCGCCGCGACGGCGGCCTCCAGCTCCGACCCGGTGAGGCTGGCGGTGCGGGCGGGGGGCGCCCCGGGCTCGGGCGGGGAGAGGAGGGGGCGCGGCCGGACCCCTCGGCCGGGCGGGAGGAGCCGCCTGCGGGCCTGGCGAGGCGGGGCGGGGCGGGCTGCGAGCGCGCGAGCTGTCATTATTTCCTGACTGGAGGGAGCCCGGCCTTTCTCCGAGGGCTGCGCCGAGCCTTTGCCCCAGTGCGGAGCAGAAGGGGCTGGCGACCCTCATCCCTCCCACCGCGTCGCGCTCCCGCCCTTGGGGCTCAGGCCGAGGGGAGGGGGATCCCCTCTAGCAGAAAGTTCCGGTAAGGTCCGCTTGGCCATAAAGGCCTTTTCCTCCCTGGAGTAGTTCTTACTTGGCCTTCGCCAGAAGTTCTGGGTTCGAATTCCGATCTGGAACGGTTGCGCCAGTTCCGTCGAGGGCTCTGCTGGACATTCACGCCCTGTTGCCATCCCGGGTGTTCTTGGTTCCTTATTAGTAAAAGCGTGACATCAATGTGGTTACCTCATAGGCACTCGGTTTAAAGCTCTTGTCTTTGACTTTAATACCACAGCACAATTAAACTGTTTTGTCGTGTGTAATTTTGAGATTTTTGTGTGACTTGATGTTGGACGACACAAAATGGGTTGTGGGTCCATGTTTGGGTGTCATGTAAGCTGTTCGGAGAGGCTTAAGTCTATAGTTAGCTTGCTTTAGGAAAATGTGTGTGCATTCGTGGTTTAAACAGAGCAGTCCTTGCCCTTATAGAGCTGACAGTCCAGTTTCTTGTAGGATGGGGCTGGGTGGTGCCTGCCCCTTTTGGCTTACCAGTCCTTTCCCCGTATCACTCAAAGATTCTTTCACTTTAGGAAAAGTGAGAGGATAGAGTTCGTTAAGGAAAGAGCCACAGCTTTTCAGACTTCCTTGTAATGCTATGTGCAGTCTAGACAGAAGGATTACATGATATGAATTGAAAGGATAAAAGGTTCAAATGAGGTTTTCAGATCACAGCGTGTTACCCCTTTTAGGATGGGTTTTAAGGACAGGCCCTTAATATATTATTCCTGATCCCCACAACATCCTTACAGCACAGGTGTGGGATCCTCTTCTTCAGGTGAGGAGAAAGAAGTGAGAGGTTATGAGTAGCTCGCTCGGGGTCACAGCCTAGAGTTGAGACACTGACACAGGGCAGTTCTGTGACCTCCAGAACACTTTTGGGCAGGCCCCACTGCTTTTTTAGGAAGGCCTGTTAGTTGCTTTGCCAGAGCAGTGGATAACTTATTTTTTTCCCAGGCTCTGGCTGTATTTTCTTTCTATTACGTTTTATTTCCTCTTTTCAGAATGGAGGATAAACTCCTTGGCCCAGATAAAGTTCTTGATGCTCTTAGGACAGAGTTGTAGATAGGCTAATTTTGGCCAGTCTTCTGTCATTCTGTTCTCTGATTTGACCATTTGCCTGGCTGTTTCTCCCCTTCCCTCCTTTCACTCCCCCAAATTTGGGTAAGGCTTCAGTACAGCTTGAAGTAAAGCAGATTGCAAAATTTCCTAGGTTGTCAAAAGAGTCAACTCCTTGGATTCTAAAAGTTTAGACTATTAGAGCTGGATGGGATTTAAGATTGTCTCCAGCTCATCTGACAACAGACTTTTCTACACCGCAGTGTCTTCAGCTATGGTTGAAGGCTAATTGGGCCTAGGTTTTTGGATGAAGCCGTGCAGGTTGGATTACTGTTTTTCCGAAGTCCACCTCAGAAGGCAAATTTAAAACTTTGTTGGGGGAGTAAAGTAGCTATAGTCTTTGCACTTGAGATTATGATACTTTTTTTTTTTTTTTTTTTTGATACGAAGTCTCGTTCTGTCACCCAGGCTGGAGTGCAGTGGCATGATCCTGGCTCACTGCAACCTCCAACTCTTGGGTTCAAGCAATTCTCCTGCCTCAGCCTCCTGAGTAGCTGGGATTACAGGCATGTGCCACCACGCTCAGCTAATTTTTTTTAATTTTTAGTGGAGACAGGGTTTCACCATATTGGCCAGGCTGGTCTCGAACTCCTGACCTTGTGATCCACTCACCTTGGCCCCCCCAAAGTGTTGGGATTACAGGCGTGAACCGCCGCACCCAGCCCTTGTCATACGTCTTAGAATATAGCTGACCACAGACCAAGTAGACCAAATATCTAGAGGAAGAAAGAGTCATGTTTCAGAAGTAACAGCCAGTTTTGATCTAAGGTGTTCAGGATAGCCAGGGAATAAAGAATCTCATGCACTTGATTTTTCCATAGTTTATCCTGTCCGGGACTGCAGATCCTTTCTAACTAATGGCTATTTCATAATGGCATTTTAATTGAATAAGTGCTTTTCAGATCTTTTTCTATATATGGAATCATTTAAAATTCTCTTTATTTTATTGAACTTTTCCCCTCTGCTTTTATGTCAAGTTTTGCTGCTGTTTGTAGTGACAGCATTTAAAATCTTTCATTGTGTCCTATTGGTTATTGAGTTGAATAGATTACTGACCAAGTCCTTTCCTTTTTTAAAAGGGCAGTGTTATAAGCTCAAAAAGGCTTGTGGGCATCGTGGTTTTTACGTTCGTGGCTATTGAACAACCTGAAACAAGAGTTTTCCTTTTTCTAGAGACATCAGAAGGAAAAGTAATGATGATATTTAAGATTAAAATGCTCATTTATTTAGCCTGGGATGTTTGTTACTGTCCACTCCTTTTCCTAGCTCATTCTGTAAGGCCAGCTCAGATGCTGCTCAAACCCCTGTGCTCATCTTACCCCTCATCCTTGGGGCAGAATTATTGGCCATCTTTATTGTGTTTCCAAGCATTTTCTACACTTAATGCACAGTTCAATTCTAGCCCTTATGCATCATCACATAATAAAAGTTTGCCTACTTCTTCCCCAGTGGGAAGTCCCAGTATGTTCCCCAAGCAAGGCAAGGGGAAGAGTATGTACTCTTCTTGGTGTCTGTAGGCTTTAGAGTTCTTAGGATACAGAAGGTGTTTTTGTTTGAGTTGAGCTGAATTAAAGTTAAGTCTAAGTTTTCTCTCAGTAATATCATTCTCTTAAAAATAAGACGTACCATGCTTGTTGCTCTTTTTAGGCCTGTTTTTTTTTTTGGAGGGGGCAGCAGGCGGTGGACAGAGTCTTGCTCTGTTTCCCAGGCAGGAGTGCAGTGATGTGATCTTGGCTCACTGTAACCTCCGCCTCCTGGGTTCAAGTGATTCTCCTGCCCCAGACTCCTGAGTAGCTGGGACTACAGGCACGTGCCACCACACCCAGCTGACTTTTGTATTTTTTGATAGAGACAGGGTTTTGCCATGTTGGCAAGGCTGGTCTCAAACCCTTGACCTCAGGTGATTCGTTCGCCTAGGCCTCCCAAAGTACTGGGATTACAGGCTTGAGCCACTGTGCCCGCCTCTTTTTAGGGCTGTTTTGAATATATTTTCATTGGAGTGGAAAATCTCTGTCCATTTGGTTGAGGAAATATGAGGAAAGGTTTGCTTCCACTTCTGTTATATTTCTATCTGATGTAACATTATCTCATTATCTTTTTTTTTTTTTTTCTGAGACAGGGTCTTGCTCTGTCACCCAGGCTGGAGTGCAGTGGTGTGATTGTGGCTCACTGCAGCCTCTACCTCCCTCAGTCAAGCTGTTCCTCCCACCTCAGCCCCCCAAGTAGTTGGAACTACAGGCGTGTGCTGCCACGCCTGGCTAATTTTTTTTTTTTTGGTAGAGATTGAGTCTGACTGTATCGCTTAGGCTGATCTTGGCCTCCTGGGCTCAAGTGATCCTCCTACCATGGCCTCCCAAAGTGCTGAAATTACAGGCATGAACCACTGTGCTGGGCCTTTAAAAAATCTTTAGGGTGGTATTCCTTACTTTCCTCTTTAACATTGTTTAAATTTTTTCAGTTCTTTTTTTTCCTAGCTAAACAATCGAGTATTGTTATTTTTCTGGTGTTTCTAATTTTTTTAAGGGTACTGAGTAATCTGTATTCATACATAGCACTGTTTTTTGAAAGACGCTTATGTCTATTGTAAGATAATGACCACCAGAGAAAAATATTTAGGTTATTTTATTTTCTACAGGGAAAATGATAAAACACTGTGTAAACATTCAATAATCTTGTGAGAGTAGAGTTTAATATCTCAGGATAAGAACTGTAATTTAAAGACTCAAATTGAAATATAATACAATTTGCTTTGGGGGAATGGTGATACGGTCTTATCTCTTTGCTCTTAAAATTGCTTCCCCTAGTCCTTGTGGCTTTGTCTGATATGACAGTATTATATAATTTACAGCTGTGTGTAAATTATATAATAATTCACATTCCATTCTGAGACAGAGTGACCACGAAAAGATCTCAGAGCATCTGTCATACACATAACATTCATAAACATAGAGACTATATGATACTCTAAGTGACGCATCCCACCCAGTGAACATTTTTTTTGAGGGGTACTAGCTGTCAGTTAGCATTCACAAGAACATTTTAAAAAGTTATGTTGTTATTAGAGTTAATTTTTAATAATAAAATTATTTTTACTATGTCATATGAGGTTAACTTTTTTGAATGAGAAATCATAATTAGAGAATTGAAATCCACCTGGAATTTTTTTTTTTGTGGAATCATTTTTATGAAATGTTTCTCTTTGTTTGGAGTTTTGAGGCATTTGGTATTTACTTAAAAGAGAAAAGGATTTTGAACTTTATCTTTTTTAAAAAATCGTGTTTGTGGCTAGGCATGGTGGCTCACACTTGTAATCCCAGCACTTTGGAAGGCCAAGGTGGGTGGATCACCTGAGGTCAGGAGTTCAAGACCAGCCTGGCCAACATGGTGAAACTCTGTCCATACTGAAAATACAAAAATTAGGTGGGTGTGGTGGTGGGCGCCTGTAATCCTCACTACTCGGGAGGCTGAGGCACGAGAATCGCTTGAACGTGGGAGGCAGAGGTTTCAGTGAGCCGAGATGGTGCCACTGCACTCCAGCCTGGGTGACAGAGTAAGACTGTCTCAGAAAAAAAAAAATTGTGTTTGCTAAAAATTTGCAAATTACCATGACAGAATTTTATAGGGCACTTTAAATTAAATATTAAATATGTTCACAAAATCTTTCTATTCACTTTTTGTTGCTGAATAACCAAGTTTTTTCTTAGTGTATGTAGTCTTCGGTTTCTATAAAATGGGTTACTAGTTTTATATGCTATACTACTTTTTACTCTACATTTTATATTGCTGACAACTAACAGTTGGGTTGAATAGATCTGTGTATTTTTATGCATGTACATATGACTGTATGTTTCCTATTTTGAGGTAGAAAATATTTATCTTTACAGAATTTTACCCCACATGTTTTTGACTTAAATAAAAGAAGACAGGTTTTCTCTTTTTTTCTTTTTTTTTTTTTTTTGAGGCAGAGTCTAGCTCTGTTGCCCAGGCTGGCGTGTAGTGGCATGATCTTGGCCCACTGCAACCTCGGCCTCTTGGGTTCCAGCGATTCTCATACCTCAGCCTCGTGAGTAGCTGGGACTATAGGTACCTGCCACCATGCCCGTCTAATGTTTTGTATTTTTACTAGAGACAAGATTTTGCCACGTCGCCCCTGCTGTTCTCGAACTTCTGAGCTCAGGCAGTCTGCCCACCTTGGCTTCCCAAAGTGCTAGGATTACAGGTGTGAGCCACCACATCCGGCAGGAGGACAAGGTCTTTCTAAGGTGACTGACAATTTTTGGAATCAGGTTTTACAGATGGAGGGAGGTTTTTGTGTATATTTTAGTGTCTACATCATCACCTGAGATTAAGAGTAGCTAATAATAACAGCTTTTATTTGTTGAGCAGTTTTCTTTTTCTTTTTCTTTTTTTTTTTTTTTTGAGACGGAGTTTCGCTCTGTTGCCCAGGCTGAAGTGCAATGGCACAATCTCGGCTCACTGCAATCTCTGCCTCCTGGGTTCAAGCAATTCTCCCTCCCTCAGACTCCTAAGTAGCTGAGATTACAGGCAACTGCCACCATGCCTGGCTAATTTTTATATTTTAAGTAGAGATGGGGTTTTGCCATGTTGGCCAGGCTGGTCTTGAACTCCTGACCTCAGATGATTGGCCTGCCTCAGACTCCCAAAAGTGCTGGGATTACAGGCGTGAGCCACCCTGCACCTGGCCTGTTGAACACTTTTCTGAGCTAGACACTGTTCCATGCCCTTTACATACATTATTTTATTTCATCTCCACAGTAAATCTTGGGAGGAGAGTTTCATTATTATCCTCATTTTACAGATGAGGAAACTGAGGCACAGAGAAGTAATTTGCCCAAGTTTACAGAGGGAGAGCCAGGCTCTAACTCAGTGTTTGACTCTAAAACCAGGTTTTCCTCAGTATTGACAAAAATGTTTTATGAACCTTTCTACCCTCTTGACTCCAAAATTATAGGATTTATATTTTCATGGGTAATATCTGAAATGTACCTTTAGCTCTCCTAATCATTATAGTGTAGCCTACATAGAGAATTAAATACCCTCTCAAATGTGAAAGCAAGCACATTGAGGAAGGATCTATGTAGAATGAAAAGGCTAATAATGTAATAACTGGTTTGTTTGTTGACCCTATGCCTGCACTGACTTTCTTGCAAAATTCATATAGTTATGGGGAATGTTGTTATGTAATGAATTGACTAGTAGTAGTTTTTCCAGTGATGATCAGTTGATCAGGTTTCTCTTCTTAAGTGTTTGGAACATCTGCAGTTTGGGAAGGGAATGGATACAGGGTAGATCTTTGAGCAGAAACATTGATATGTGTACTCACTGGGAACTCTTTCCCCCAGTGATGAGCAACCTGAAGCCTTTCTCAGTGTAGCTTTTCAAGAGTCCTAGATCAAGTTTCATGGACATCCTCCCAGAGCGTGCACAGCAGAGATGAAATTGAGGAGAAGCCGGTAGGGCAAAACTACCTTCAAAGAAGGGAGAACCTTTGTAGAATCACTGTTTTCTAGATACTTGTGTTTTGGCCAGGTCCTGGCCAGCAGAGGCCAGAACTTGCCAAAGGCATGCTTTAGAGGAGAAGTAGTATCAAGTTTTTTTTAAGAGTAGATTGTGAAGGTGCCAGAAACCAAGGTGCGCTGACAGCTTGGTCTTTGGGGAACTTGGCTGCATTGATTCAGGTCCCTGCTTGTCCTACTTGCCTGGTGTAAACACCCCCTTGGCATGGAGAAAGAGGATGAGACTCATTGCTGGATCCCTAGCACCTGGCCGATAGCACGTTTTCTGTGAAAGTTATTTTGAATAAATTGAAATAATTCTAATCCCTGGTCTACCTTGTATAGTTTGAGCAGCAAAGGGGTTGTTGGGAAGTTTAAAGGGAGAATGCAAGAACAAAAGACTAGAACACACTGCCTCTCTTGCCACCTAAGAAGGTCATGCTAATTTCTTATTGCCGTTTTATTCAGTAAAGCAGGAATTTCACTCTTTTTTTTTTTTTTTTTTTTTTTTTTTTTTTTAGACGGTGTTTAGCTATTATAAACCCGGGTGTGTTGAAATTGCGCAAACGCGGCACACCACAACC
>CAUYLG010075793.1:0-13902 GCA_963573385.1 Cacajao melanocephalus
CAATTATATTATATAAATATATATTTATATATAACTAATAATAATTACATATAATACATATAATATATATTTGTATATAAAATATATTTCTATAATATATATAATATAGATTATATATAATCTATAGATTAAATATATATAATTATATATAATCTATATAATTAATAAAATACAATGGAATACTACTCAGCCATAAGAAGGAATGAAATAATGGCATTCTCAGCAACTTGGATGGAGTTGGAGACCTTTATTCTAAGTGAAGTAACTCAGGAATGGAAAACCAAACATCGTATATTTTCACTTATAAGCAGGAGCTAAGCTATGAGGACGCAAAGGCATAAGAATAATATAATGAGCAATGTCAATTAAATGGAACGTCTGAAAAAAAAAGAAGAATATAATGAACTTCAGAGATTCGGGAGGAAGGTTGGGAGGGGAGTGAGGGATAAAAGACTACACGTTGGGCATTCATCCATGGGAGGCAAGTGTCGAACAGTCTGATCGAGGGGCGACTGGGCCGGGGCCAGCTGCACAGGAGGGCTGGAGGGTACGTTCCCCAGGGCCCGGACTTATGAAAATATGCATCAGTTTAATACTGTCTTGGAATTCACGAGATGGAAGCATAGGTCAAAGCTGTTTGGAGAAAATTGGAAGTAGTTTTATCTAGCCACATCTTGGAAGAGTCGGGAGAAAGCAGTGGGATTTGGAGGCATTGTCAAGTGCTTGCCATCTTTTACCAAAAAACTCACTCAATGATAGTCATTTAAATTAGTGAAGTAGCAAGACCAGTTATTAAAGATGATGGTACACAAGAAACATCACAATTGAACAATGACTCAGCTATATATTTATATCAGATTATTGGGAGCCTGTTTATCATTTCTCGTGTTCAAGGACGGTATCTAGATGGTATGCTCCATGGCACTGGGATGAAATCAGCCTCTGACCAGAAAAAGTTAGAAAATGGAGTAACCTTAGCACCAAAGGATACCTTGCCTTTTTAAAAGTGCTATTGCTCAGGGCACTGCCCAAGTGATGCTATTAATAACACATGCATAACTAATGGACATTGCCATCACAGAAGATGACCAGGGAGAAATCACATTAGCTTCAGGGTATATGAAATACGAAGGATTTGATTTTCAGTGCAAAGATTCTCCAAAAGCCCACTACATCAGATAATAGAACGTTGTCAGATCAATTTATGTAACAAGTATTTGCAACCCACACTGCCCCCACTGTCATAGGTCTATTTTTTGATGGCAGCATTCGATGGCTGGTTTTGCTCACTTCAGTGGCTGTCTGCGTAATTGCTATGATCATCTTAGCCAGCTGCTTTTGTTACAAACATTATTGCAAGAGCATCTCAAACAGACATTGTTACTATTGTGATTTTGAACAGGATCAAGCATTTATTCCAATTGGAGAATCACTAAAAAACCTTAGCGATCAGTCACAAAGTTCTGGTAGTGAGTCTGGACTACCTTTATTGTTTTGGCGAACTATTGCCAAACAGACTCAGATGGTCCCACAAGTTGGTAAAGGCCGATATGGAGAAGTATGGATGGGTAAATGGCGTGGTGAAAAGGTGGCAATCAAAGTATTTTTTTTACCACTGAAGAAGCCAGCTGGTTTCAAGAAACAGAAATCTACCAAACTGTGCTAATGCACCATGAAAACATACTTGGTTTCATAGTGGCAGACACTAAAAGTACGGGTTCCTGGATTCAGCTCTATTTGATTACTGATTATCATGAAAATAGATCTCTCCATGACTTCCTAAAATGTGCTACACTGGACACCAGAACCCTGCTCTAATTGGCTTATTCAGCTGCTTTACCTATTTGATTATTTTGAGTATACTGATATGGTTTGACTGTGTCCTCACCCAAATCTCATCTTAAATTGTAACTCCCACAATCCCCACCTGCTGTGGGAGGAACCCAGTGGGAGGTGATTGAATTATGGGGGCGGGTATTTCCTTCACTGTTCTTGTGATAGTGAATGAGTCTCACAAGCTTTAATAGCTTTAAAAATGGGAATTTGCCTGCACAAGCTCTCTCTTTGCCTCCTGCCACCCACATAAGATGTGACTTGCTCCTCCTTGCCTTCTGCTATGATTGTGAGGCCTCCCCAGCCATGTGGAACTGTAATTCTAATAAACCTCTTTCTTTTGTAAATTGCCCCATCTCGGGCATGTCTTTATCAGCAGTGTGAAAACAGGCTAGAAACCCCATCTCTACCAAAAATACACAGATTAGTTGATTGTGGTGGCATGCACCTGTAGTCACAGCTACTCGGGAGGCTGAGGCAGGAGAATTGCTTGAACCTGGGAGGTGGAGGTTGCAGTGACCTGAGGCTACACCACTGCACTCCAGCCTGGGTGACAGAAGGAGATGGTCTTTATTTTTATTATTTTATTACATGTGAAAAGGTAATAAAAAGAAATGCCATGAAGAGTTGTATTCGTTCATTTTCATACTGCTATAAAAAACTGCCTGAGACTGGGTTGTTTTTTAGAGGAAAGAGGTGGCCAGATGCGATGGCTCACATTTGTAATTCTAGCCCTTTGGGAGGTGGAGGCAGGTGGATCACATGAGGCCAGGAGTTCAAGACCAGCCAGGCCAACATGGTGAAACCCCATCTCTACCAAAAAATACAACAATTAGCCAGGTGTAGTGCTGCACACCTTTAATCCCAGCTACTCGGGACGCTGAGGTGGAATAATTGCTTGAACTCAAGAGGTAGGGGTTACAGTCAGCTGAGATTGTGCCACTGCACTCCAGCCTGACAGAGCAAGACTCTGTTTCAAAAATAATAAAAATAAAGAATAAATGAAAGAGGTTTAATTCACTCACAGTTCAGCCTGGCTGGGGAGGCCTCAGGAAACTTACAATCACGGTGGAAGATGAAGGAGAAGCAAAACCCTTTCCTCCCAAGGTGGCAGAAAGGAGCAGCACCGAGGGAAGAGGGAAGAGCCCCTCATACAACTATCAGATCTCGTGAGAACTCACTCACTATAACGAGAACAGCATGAGGAACCACCCCCACGATTCAGTCACCTCCACCTGGCCTCTCCCTTGACAGGTGGGGGTTATGGGGATTACAATTCAAGATGAGATTTGTTTCAGGACACACAGCCTAACTATATCAAGAATTATCTCCAAACACAAAGGTTCGAGTTTCTCAGAAGGGACTTTTTCCACCCGTAGAAGCTCCTCACCACTAAGTACCTTAGGATTTGTGTTTCTTGGTTTCAAGCATAGTAATAAATAAAATAATTTTTGTTTGCTGTTGTTAGGTGTTAACCAGCATTTCTATTGATTTGACTGGGAGTGGGCATGGTTTGGGGCACAGCTTCCGCGTCTGGTAAGCCCTCACTGTTTACCGAATGTCAGTCATTACTCGTCTACTTCCTTGTTTAAACTGTTCTGAGTATAAATCCCAGCCATACCTATCACTAGTTGCCAATGCCTGCTTACTATCACCAAGGTTGGACTCTTCCCTCAGATGTCTAACCTGAATGTAATAATGAGAGAGCAACTGGACAAATCCAAACTGAGGGCCTGTCTTCACAACAACTAGCATGGAACCTTAAAAAATATCAGTGTTATTAGGGAAATATGCCTGAGGACTTTATTTAGATTAAGGGAGATTAGAGAGACGTGACAACTAAATATGGTGCTGATCTGATTTTTTTTTTTTTGAGACAGAGTCTCACTCTGTTGCCCAGGCTGGATGGAGTACAGTGGCATGATCACAGTTCACTGCAGCCTCCACCTTCCAAGTTCAAGTGATTCTCATGCCTCATCCACACAAGTAGCTGGGATTACAGGCCTGAGCCACCATGCCCAGCTAATTTTTTAATTTTCAGTAGAGACAGAGTTTTACCACGTTGGCCAGTCTGGCCATGAACTCCTGATCTCAAGGGATCTGCCTGCCTCAGCCTCCCAAAGTGCTGGGATTACAGTGTGGGCCATAGGGCTTGGCGCCAATTCTTTTTTGGATTCTAGATTCAAAAAAAAAAAAAAAAAGCAGTTATAATATTGGGGAAATTTGAATATGTTCTGGATATTAGCTATAGAATTATATCCAGGTTAAAATTCCTTATTGTAATATTCTGTGTTTTAGTAGGAGAATGCCCTTGTTCCTAGAAAATATATGTCTAAGTATTAAGGAGTAAAAGATCAGAAAAAATAAAAGGCTACAGAGAGAAAAAGAGGAAGAGTTAATGTGGCAAAAATGTCAACAATTGGTGAACCTGGATGATGGCTATGTTTATATTTAGAAATACATATATACCCATCCATCCATCTATGTATCTATAGAGAGATGTTTATTATATTCTCCTTGCAACTTTTCTGTAGGTTTGACTTTTTTTTTTTTTTTTTTTTTTGAGACAGAGTCTCACTCTGTCGCCCAGGCTGGAGTGCAATGGCACGACCTCAGCTCACTACAACCTCTGCCTCCCAGGTTCAAGCAATTCTCCCGTCTCAGACTCCCAAGTAGCTGAGATTACAGGCACGTGCCATCATGCCCAGCTACTTTTTGTATTTTTAGTAGAGACAGAGTTTTATCATCTGAGGTCAGGCTGGTCTTGAACCCCTGACCTCAGGTGATCCACCTGCCTCGGCCTCCCAAAGTGCAGGGATTACAGGATTGAGCCACTGCACCTGGCCTTGACATTTCTTAAAAGAAGTGATACAAGTGGCCCGCAAACCAGTCGTCATTAGTCATTAAGAAAGTGCAAGCTAAAATCACAATTATATATCACTTCACACCCACTAGGATGGTCATAATTTAAAAAATAAGTGTTGGTAAGGATGTAAAGAAACACAGCACATTGCTGGTGGAAATCAAAAATGGTGCAGCTGCTGTGGAAAGTGCTTTCCTTTCACGGCATCTCAGTAAGTTAAATCATGTCGCCCAGCAATTCCATTCTAGGAAAATGCCCTTGAGAACTGAAAACAGGTGCACAAATAAAAACTTGCACATTAATGTTTACAGCAGCACAAGTCGCAAAGCCAAAAGGTGGAAGCAACCCACATGTCCATAATGAGTAAACAAAATGTGGAATATTCATACAATGGAATATTATTCAGCCTTATAAAGAAAGGACTGATACATGCTACAACATAGCGACCCCTGAATGCACCGTTAGGTGAGAGAAGCACTATGTTAGGTGAGAGAAACCTAACACAAAAGGCCCTGTAATATAATATTTCACAAGTTCTATCTTGACCCTGTAATATTGGGGTTTAGGGGTGCCCCCTCAGTTCCCGAGAGGACATTTCTCCAGGTTCTTGGTTAATCACTCCCCAAGAATGAGTGAAGAGACCAGGGCGCCGTGCACAGTAAATGCCAGACTCAAGAAGCGTTTGTAGAAAGTGATTATTTATTTAGAAAGAAACCGGAGAAGGCAAGAGAAAGAAATAGCTAACTCTCACACTGAGTGAGAGAATCCAGAAAGATGGAATCCAGGAGAGAAAAGCAGCTTCCACACTGAGTGGAAGGGAATAGAGAGAGATGGAGTTTAGGAGCGGAAGACAGGCTTCCACGAGAGAGTGTGGAAAGGGACTCCAGAGGGGAAATCCAGAAAAGAGAAAGATGGCTTGCACAAAGGGAGTGTTTATGAAAGGTGACCCAAACATGGAGTCCAAACGGGTGTGAAAGAAGGGGACTTTTAATCTGGGAGGAACCCCCACCTTCTCCAAGACCCCTGGCCAATGAAAGGAGTTCCTTAGACTTTCCGCTGGAGTGACTGACTTTTTGTTTCTTCCCAAGCCCGAGAAATTTAAACATAAACCGTTAAATCTCCCGGATGGAGAGACATGGGAACGGGGCATGGCGCTGGGAAATTCTTGCCCTTAAAACTACGCCCCCTTGTGGACCCTGGAAAGAGAACACCTTCCCTCAACCCAGTTTTGAGTTGAGCTAAAACTTGGCTAAAAGTCTTGCTGCCCCTTTGTGGACAGTTTGCTAATCCTCCCCCCGCCCCCCGCTGACTTCTCACCTCAGGTTCTCATTCCTGAGTGCTATAATGTCTTAGTTCACAAATGCTGTCTTGATCCTGTTTTGAGGTCATGGTAGTAAAATCATATTTCACAAGTGCTGTCTTGACTCAGTTTTGAGGTCATGGCTGCACCTCTCAATTCCCCTTCGTGGGCAGTTTGCTAACGCTCCACCCTAGCCACTTCCTTTCTTGGAGTGTAGGACTCCCGGGTTTCTGTTCATACACACTCAACTGCAAGAAGCTCCAAGATACCCAGCGCCCAGGAACTGGCTCTTCTTCCTGGGGCCCATGGAATTATTCAGAATACCCAATCTTTAGGAAGCCCACAAAGCTGAGCTAACTACACCCTGTTTGTCATACCTAAGCTGCTTCTACAGCTCCAGCTTGCTGTTACTCTGTCCCCATGTGCATCCCCAAGTGTGATCCTGCATGGTAGCCTTTTTTATTTTTATTTTTTGGAGCTCCAAGTAACAAAATGTTTTGTCTTTCATCTGAGTGTCTGGTCACTCAAAGAAACTATAATTATACTTTATATCATATAATCCTAAAACAGTCATGTATAATTCCACTTGTATGAAATACCTGTAGTAGGCAAATCCATACAATAGGAAGCAGATGGCCAGATGTGGCAGCTCACACCTGTCATCCCAGCACTTTTGGAGACTGAGGCAGGTAGATCATTAGAGCCCAGGAGTTCAAGATCAGCCTAGGCAATGTAGCAAAACCCCATCTCTATTAAAAAAAAAATACAAAGAAAATTCAGGCATGGCGGCGTGGGCTTTACTCCCAGCTACTAGGGAGGCTGAGGTGCGAGGATCACCTGAGCCCAGGAGGTGGAGGTTTCAGTGAGCCAAGATTGCACCACTGCACTCCAGCCTGGGCAACACAGCGGGACCCTGTCTCAAAAACAAACAAAAAACACACTAGGCAGCAGATTTGTGGTTGCCTGGGCTGTGAGGAAAGAGTGGAGAATGACTTCTTCGTGGGTCCAGAGTTCCCACTGGGATGATGAAAATGTTCTGAAATTAGGTGGTGGTGATGGCAGCACAACATCATGAATGTACCTAATACCACAGAATGACATGCTTTACAGTTGTTAAAATGGCACATTTTATTATGTGTGTTTTACCACAATAAAAAACTACAAGGTGAAAAATAAAACAAGACAGGGTCTAAGAAAAGATAATGCAAATACCTTTTAAAATATTCTAACTTTCTATTTAAAAAAATTAGATGGGCATGGTGGTGCACACCTGTAGTCCCAGCTACTCAGGAGGCTGAGGCAGGAGAATCGTTTGAACCTGGGAAGCAGAGGTTGCTGTGAGCCAAGATCGTACCACTGCACTCCAGCCTGGTGACAGAGTGAGACTCTGTCTCAAAAAATAAATAAACAAACAAACAAACAAATAAATAAATATTCTAATTTTCCAGTGGAATTGTCCACAAAGTAAAATATATATATAAAAAAATAAAATATTCTAATTCCCTGAGTGCAAGAAACAAAGTTTTATAAATTTCTCGAAGTGCACATGGCTGATTTTTCTAAAAATAAACTGATTTTGTTATGTAATGTAGAAAAATTAAATAGATTTGGTCAAAAAATAAATAAGTTGGCATTGTGGCTCACGCCAGTAACTCCGACACTTTGGGAGGCTGAGGTGGGAACATCGCTTGAGCTCAGGAGTTCCAGACCAGCCTAAACAACATAGTGAGACCCTGTCTCTACAAAAAATTTAAAAATTAGCCAGATGTTGTGGTACATGCCTATAGTGCCAGACACTTGGGAAGCTGAGGTGGGAGGATTCCTTGAGTCCAGAAGGTGGAGGCTACAGTGAGTCATGATCACACCACTGTGCTCCAGCCTGGGTGACACAGTGAGACCCCATTTTGATAAATAAATGAATAGGCCCCTATATACCAAACAGACTGGCAAAAATTGAAGACTGACAAGACAAATGTTGGTGGGATGTGAAGTAGCCTGGATTCGTATCTGTCATTGGTGGGAGCATAAAATGGCACACCCACTTTAGAAAAAGCCTGACAGTTTCCTTTGAAAATAAACAAATACCTATCTTATGACCCACAAATTCAATTTCTAGGTATTTACCCAAGATAAAGAAAAACAAATGTCTCCAAAAAGACTTGTACAAGGATGTTCATAGCTGCTTTATTCCTAAGAGTCGCAAACTGGAAATAGCCCAGCTGGCCATCAGTTAAAGAATAAATAACTAGCTGTATTCTCCACACAATGGACTACTATTCAGAAATAAAGAGAATCAAATTACTGATGCACACAGTAGCATGAATGAATCCCAAAACATTATATTGATAAAAAGAAACCTTACGCAAACAATACATATTGTATTATTCCATTGATATAGAGTTCTATAACTGGGAAAACTAATCTATGGTGGAAAATTTTCAGAACAATGGTTGTTTCTGGCGGTTGGGGGTGGAGAGTCATTGGATGAGCTATGAAGGAATTTTCTGTGGGTGATGGTGATGTTCAGTGTCTTGATCATGGTTTAGGTTGCATGTGTATATACATGGTGGATGTCATGAATTAGTACACTTAAGATTTGTGCATTTCATTTTTTTTTGTAAATTTTACCTCAAAAGAAACAAAAACAAACCATACAAATATTGAACTCTAGTTAATGAGAGGCACATTAAAATTTTGGGGGAGAGAAAGTATGCTGACGTCTATAACTACTTGGAAATGTATACAAAATAAGATGGATTGTTAGATGGAAAGAGGGGTGGATAGATAGAGAGGTATACACTGAAGAAAGAAGAGAAAAATGTTAATGGTAGAATGTAGGGAGTGTGTACCTGGACGTTCACTGACGTATTGTTCACCTTTTATGTGCATTTGGAAATATTTATAATAAACGGTAGTGGGAAAGCAATAATAAGTTAAAAAAATAACAAAATACACGTCATCAACTCATCCTTCTTATTGTTTGGAGTCTTAAAACACGACGAGGAAACTGGACAGACATTTTTTTCAGCAAGCCAAGGATCCCACATTCTAAGAATGATTTTTCTTTGTCTAAAAATCTCAGTGATCACCACGAGCAACAACAAAGCTTCTTTGTCAGTCTTGACCGTGCCGACTTCATGACAGCTGGACCAAAGGGAGCCAAAGCCTCTTGGTATCAATTACTAAGCTTTAATAGCCAGTTATAGGGTGAGCAGATGACACTCTCTAATTTGAATGAATTAGTGTGAATTCTTTACTGCCTGGGAGTAACCACTCTGAAACCTCAGTCTCAACTTCCCTTCCCAGCCAAATATGAAGCAGGTGTTTACTCACTGTGCAATAACAATATACAATAGGAGATGGAAGATGCATGGTACATAAAGGAAAGGTTACCGGAGCAGAAATGTGGAGCTCTGGCTTCTAGAACAGGCTCTTGTGCTAAATATGTGTGTGACCTTAGACGTGTCACTTAATTCTCCTGAGGCTCATTTTGTTCATCAGCACAATTTGTATTTTTTTTTTTTGATCAGCACAATTAATCCCTAAAATGGAGGAGGCAGGCTGAGAGTTTCTCCAAAATAAACGCCAGTCCTAAGACTCAAATGCCAAATTTCTTTTCTTATCTTTTTTTTTTTTTTTTTTTTTTTTTTGAGACAGAGTCTTGCTCCATCACCAGGTGCCAGGCTGGAGTGCAGTGGCACAATCTCAGCTCACTGCAACCTCCGCCTCCCGGGTTCAAGCAATTGTCCTGCCTCAGCCTCCCAAGTAGCTGGGACTACGGGCCTGGACCACCATGCCTGGCTAATTTTTGTATTTTTAGTAGAGATGAGGTCTCAATCTCTTGACCTCGTTATCCGCCCACCTTGGCCTCCCAAAGTGCTGGGATTACAGGTGTGAGCCACCACGCCCGGCCTCAAATGCCAAATTTCAAAAGTACTTCTTTCTAAATAACTGATTTCATTATTACACAACATCTCAAAATTGTAATGTTTCTCCTATTAGTCTTCATTATTTTTTTTTGAGACAGGGTCTCACTCTTGTCTCCCAGGCTGGAATGCAATGGTGCTATCTCAGTTCACTGCAACCTCTGCCTCCCGGGTTCAAGCGATTCTTGTGTCTCAATCTCCTGAGTAGCTGAGAGTAGTAGTGGATCTATGGTTCACATGCACCTGCCATCACACCTGGCTACATTTTTGTAGTGGTGATTTGTGAGATTTTGGTGCAGCCATCACCTGAGCACCTGCACCATATTTGTAGTCTTTTATCCTTTGGTCCCCTCCCATCCTTCCCACAAGTCCCCAAAGTCTATTGCATTATTTTTATGCCTTTGCGTCCTCGTAGCTTAGTTCCCACGTATCAGTGAGAACATACGATGTTTGATTTTCCATTCCTAATTTACTTCACTTAGAATAATAGTCTCCAATCTCATCCAGGTCGCTGAGAATGCCATTAATTCATTCCTTTTTATGGCTGAGTAGTATTCCATCATAGAAATACACTGCAGTTTCTTTATCCACTTGTTGATTGATGGTCATTTATGTTGGTTTCACGATTTTGCAATAGTGAATTGTGCTGCTATAAACTTGTGTGTGCAAGAATCTTTTTTGTATAATGATGTCCTTTCTTCTGGGTAGATACCCACTAGTGAGATTGCTGAATCAAATAGTAGTTCTACTTTTAGTTCTTTAAGGAATCTCCACACTGTTTTCCGTAGTGGCTGTACTAGTTTACATTCCCACGAGCAGTGTAGAAGTGTTCCCTGTTCACCGCATCCATGCCAAAATCTACTGCTTTTTGATTTTTTGATTATGGCCATTTTTGCAGGAAGTAAGGTGGTATCACATTGTAGTTTTAATTTTCCTTTTCCCTGATTATTGGTGATGTTGAGCATTTTTTCATATGTTTGTTGCCCATTTGTATGTCTTCTTTTATATGTATATATATATAAATGTAATATATATAAATGTTTTACATATATATATAAATGTTTTATATATATATATATATATATTTTTTTTTTTTTTTTTCAGTGACGGAGTTTCTCCATGTTGGTGAGGCTGGTCTTGAACGCCCGACCTCAGGTGATCTGCCCGCCTTGGCCTCCCAAAGTGCTGGGATTACAGGCGTGAGCCACTGCTCCTGGCCTTGTATATCTTCTTTTGAGAATTGTCTATTTGTATCCTTAGTCCACTTTTTGATGGGATTGTTTTTTGTTTTTTTTTCTTTTACTGATTTGTTTGAGTTTGTTGTAGATTCTGGATATTAGTTCTTTGTCAGATGTATAGATGTATAGATTGTCAAGATTTTCTCCCACTCTCTTTACTCTGCTGACTGTTCCTTTTGCCATGCAAAAGCTCTTTAGTTTAATTAAGTCCTAACTATTTATCTTTGTTTTATTGCATTTGCTTTTGCATTCTTGGTCATGAAATCCTTGCTTAAACCAACGTCTAGAAGGGTTTTTCCCATGTTGTCTTCTAGAATTTTTATAGTTTCAGGTCTTAGATTTAAGTTCTTAAATCTAAGAGTCGATTTTTGCATAGGGTGAGAGATGAGGATCCAGTTTCATTCTTCTACATGTGGCTTGCCAGTTATCCCAGCACCATTGTTGAAATGTGTGTCCTTTCCCCACTTTATGTTTTTGTTTGCTTTGTCCAAGATCAATTGGCTGATCAATTGTTCAAGATCAATTAGTCTTTCTTTGGCTATGTGGGGTCTTTTTTGGTTCTATATGAATTTTAGAATTATTTTTTTCTAATTCTGTGAAGAATATTGGTGGTATTTTGATGGAAATTATATTGAATTTGTAGATTGCTTTTGGCAGTATGGTCATTTTCCCAATATTGATTCTACTCATCCATGAGCATGGGATGTGTTTCCATTTGTTTGTATTGTCTATAATTTCTTTCAGCAGTTTTGTAGTTTTCCTTACAGAGATCTTTTGCCTCCTTGGTTAGGTATATTTTTAACTTTTTTTTTTTTTTTTTTTTTGCAGCTATTATAAAAGAGGTTGAGTTCTTGATTTGAGCCTCTGCTTGGTCGCTGTTGGTGTATAGAACAGCTGCTGGATTGTGTACATTAATCTTGTATCCAGAAACTTTGCTGAATTCTTTTATCAGTTCTAGGAACTTTCTGGAGGAGTCTTTAGGGTTTTCAAGGTAAACAATCATATTGTCAGCAACAGTGACCGTTTGACTTCCTTTGTACTAATTTGGATCCCTTTTATTTTATTTTATTTTGAGATGGAGTTTCGCTCTTGTGCAGTCTGGAGTGTAAGGGCCAGAACCTCAGGTCTAGAACTGGGAGAGGGGCAGAGGGAAAAGATAAGTTGCAGTGAGCCTGGGAGAACTGCAGTAATGTTGCTGAGAGACTTCTATCTGGCTGGAAGAGAAAGCTGGAATCTTTATTTTACATAATGTTTTACCTAACACTACTTTTACATCAAACAATCTAGGAAGAATCTTAGGAAAATTTTCCGTTAAACTGTGGGAGCCCACACATGGCACTACCATTGTAAGTCAGCTAGATCTCCACACCTGCTCTGAGCACATCAGCTACATTTTATCCACTTTACCTAGAAGAATAATGCTTTCAATCTTGTTGATTAAAGGATTCTATGGCTTTAAAAAAGATTCACTGCAATTGGCAATGGAGTGCTATTGAAGAATTCTGAGCCAGGAAGCAGCAAGGGCAGGTTCCTTTTACGAGATGCCTCTGATAGCAGAGTGAGGGAGGCAGGCAGTGTTGCATGGTGACTGGGTCTCTGGCTTTGGGATCCTGCAGATGTAGATTTGAATTCTGCCTTTACCACTCACCATCTGTGCATTTCCGGGTAAGTCACTTCGCTTCCCTGAGCTTTAACCAGAAAACAGAGGTAATAACGCCTCTCTCATGACACTGTGGTAGGGATTAAATGACAGAATGCTTATGAAGTACTTGATCTGTGAACAGTATTTCTTACTGTTATTTTTGTGGACTGACGTGGTTCAAGACTGAAAGGAGGGAAAATAGTGGACTATTTGAATAGTCCAAATACGAGAGGAAGAGGACCTGCATGAAGGCATTAACCTCACGGCTGGAGAGCAGAGGGCAGATACAGGCGATAACAACGCACCAGGACTTGGGAACCAACTGGATTTGGGAGGCGAGGAAGAGGGAAGGAAAGGCAGAATCAAAGATGATTCATATAATTGTAACTTGTATTACTTGCTGTTCGTAAGTGTAGAAACATGAGACGGTGATATTTCTGGCAAAAAAAAAATGACTTACTTCACTTAGTGGCCTAGAGGAAATGCAATTGAGAAATCATTATCTGATAACTCCATAAATACTGGTTAAGACTGCAGGTTCCACTCTCTGCTTTGTGGAGAGAGAGAGAGAGAGAGAGAGAGAGAGAGAGAGAGAGAGAGAGAATTTACAACCTACCTAGCTTAAATCAGGAAAAATTAGATACCCTGAACAGATCAATAACGAACAGCAAGATTGAAGTGGTAATAAAAAGTCCAGGACCAGATTCACAGCAGAATTCTACTAGACATTGAAAGGAGAATTGGTACCAATCCTATTGACACTATTCCACAAGATGGTGAAAGAGGGAATCCTCCTTAAATCATTTTATGAAGCCAGTATCACCCTAACACCAAAACCAGGAAAGGACATAACCAAACAAGAAAATTATAGACTGATGAACATAGATGCAAAAATACTAGCTAACCAAATCCAACAACATATGAAAAGATAGTCCACCATGATCAATGGGTTTCATATCAGGGATGCAGGGATGGTTTAACATATGCAAGTCAATAAATGTGATATACCACATAAACAGAATTAAAAATAAAATCACATGATCATCTCAATAGATGCAGAGAAAGAATTCAACAAAATCCAGCATCCCTTTATGATTAAA
>CAUYLG010075794.1:0-25595 GCA_963573385.1 Cacajao melanocephalus
AAAAATTATCCACGTATGATGGCGCATGCCTGTGATCTCAGCACTTTGGGAGGCCACGGTGGGCAGATCACTTGAGGTCAGGAGTTTGAGACCAGCTTGGCCAACATAGTGAAACTCCATTTCTACTGGAAAAAAAAAAAATTAGCTGGGCGTGGTGGCTCATGCCTGTAATCCCAGCTACTCAGGAGGCTGAGGCAGGAGAATCACTTGAACCCAGGAGGTGGAGGTTGCAGTGAGCCGAGTTTGCACCATTGCACTGCTGTCTGGGCAACAGAGTGAGACTCCATCTCAAACAAAACAAAAAAGGAGAGATGATGAGGCAGAGAAAGCAGGGCCACCAACAAGGGAGGAGTGAGAAGTGGGGCCAATTTCACAACAGAACAAGTTATGAGATGAGGAGGAAAGGATGGGGACAGCTGAGGGGGCCGGGGAGATGCCATCAGCTGTGGGAAGCACTGCAGCTGCTCTCAGGGACGGCAGGTGAGCGGGGCCCCAAGGGATAGGGCTGACCCTCGCACCACCCACAGATGCCTCTGTCGTCAGCTGGGAATGCGGAGCCCTGATGAACCGCAAGCATGTTTTAAATGAAAGTCTTCCAAGCATCAAAATATTGAAGCCATTGTTGTCTCACTGTGGGTTAGTTGCTACGGAGAAATTCAGCCCCGGCAGCCACTCTAATCAGATGCCCATGGCAGACAGGCCCCAAATGGGCTGGTTTAGGGCCGGCATCAGGCAAGGGGTTCCCCACCCAGAGCCAAGAAGTGGGGAGGCTTGAGTCAGGACAGCTCCCCGCCTCCCAGCCAAGCTTCCTCGAAAATCACCCAAACTGAGTCTTCTCCATTGTTGGAGGTGCAGAGCTGATGAGGAAACTGAGGCCCAGAGAAGGTGAAAGACCTACCAAGGTCACAGAACAAGTCAACGGCATGGTTGAGACCACATCCCGAGTGCCCTGCTCCAGGTATAGATGTCTTCCCAGCATGTAGTCTGTTTCTATTCCAAGACCTTGTTTGCCAGGCATTTCAAAGCCGGCCTGGTCTCAGGAGTCAGTCAATCCCCTAAATACGATGACTTCCCAGAGTGGAGCCATGCAGGCCAAGCAAGAGCTGGGGACTGTCCTGGACTGTGGAGCAGGACACTGGTGCTTCTCCCCGACTCCCATGCAGCCCAGCTGAGCATGGTTGGGGAGGGTTTTCTCTGCTCAATTCCAGACTAACTCCACCTCCCCATGCCCATACACCTGAGTGGGTGCTCACTCCTCTGAGCCTTCACTGAGGCAGACCTCTGCCTGAAATACCCACCCCACTGGATGCCCCTTTTTCCAATCCCAGTGTCAACAGTTCCCCTTGCTATGTCTCGTTGGGTTGGCCGTGATGAGATGCAGAGGACACTTCCCCACCCGCTGTCTCTCACTTTAACGCTGGCAACAGTCTTGCTAACACTCTGGATCTGCATCTATGAAGCTGATTTTTTTTTTTTTTTTTTTTTTTGAGAATGGAGTCTCACTGTCACCCAGGTTAGAGTGCTGTGGTGCAATCTCGGCTCACTGCAGCTTCCACCTCCCAGGTTCAAGTGATTCTCCTGCCTCAGCCTCCCGAGTAGCTGGGATTACAGGTGCCTGCCACCATGTCCAGCTAATTTTTGTATTTTTAGTAGAGACAGGGTTCACCATGTTAGCTGACCTTCTTTTTTTTTTTCTGAGACAGGGTCTTGCTCTGTCACCCAGGCTGGAGTGCAGTAGCGCGTTCTCGACTCACTGCAACCTGCACTTCCTGGGTCCAAGTAATTCACCTGCATCAGCTTCTCCAGTAGAAGGAATTACAGGTGCCTGCCACCACACCACACCAAAATACAAAGTAATGTTTTATATTTTTAGTAGAGACAGGGTTTCACCATGTTGGCCAGGCTGGTTTCGAACTCCTAACTTCAAGTGATCCGCCCACCTCGGCCTCCCGAAGTGTTAGGATTACAGGCGTGAGCCACCACGCCTGGCCGAGACGGATCTTAAGTCACACTGGATCACAGGTGCATGTAGCATCTCCTTTCACCCCGTCCCTATTGCCCACGACCTCCTCTCCACTTGGCCTCCCTCCAGTTCCTGGAATGCTCCAGTCTCTCCTACTTCAGGACCATCATACTTGTTGTGTCCTTTGTCCAAAAGGCTCTTTCTTCCTCTTTTCACCTTGCCAATGTCTACTCCTTAGCTCTGCAGAGAGGCTGTCAACTACCTCCTCACCACATTAAATTCGGTGCCCCTCTGACTTCTCTCTTATAACAGCCGGCACTTTTTTTTTTTTTTTTTTTTTTTTGAGATGGAGTCTCATGACCAGGCTGAAATGCAGTGGCGAGATTACTGTAACCACTGCCTTCTGGGTTCAAGCAATTCTCCTGCCTCAGCTTCCCGAGTAGCTGGGACTACAGGCACACACCACCACATCCAGCTAATTTTTGTATTTTTAGTAGAGACGGGGTTTCACCATGTTGGCCAAGATGGTCTTGATCTCTTGACATTGTGATCCGCCTGCCTCAGCCTCCCAAAGTGCTGGGATTACAGGCGTGAGTCACCGCACCCGGCCAACAGCCGGCACTTGTACTTGGTGGCGTCACTCCCCATTCATAATTGTATTTGCCTGTGCCATTCTTGGATGTCCGCCTCTCCTGTGAGGCTGTAAGTTTGAGAAGAGCAGCAACTGTGCCGACTGGTTGCTGCAGGATCCCTGGAACCTAGCAGAGCTCCCAGCACATGTTAGGGACTCAGCAAATATTTCAAACAGTGAACAGATAAATGCTGAACCCCTGCTCTCAGCATACTCACAGGATGAATAAGTATGGAATGTGGAGCTGCAGACACCACATCTGAGTGGGGAGGGAAGCGAATCCCTAATTGGGATCCTCTTCTTGGGGCTTCTAGGAAGGTCACCCAGCCAGTGATGTGAGGTTGGGGTTCACTCACCTCTGGCATCAAAGAATTCATCATCTGAGCTCTCCACAGAGTCACTGAGGACATTTCGAAGTTGCCAGGGGGCACCGCCGCCCGGGGGAGGGCCACCTGTTAAAGGGAACATATCTGTTAACCAAGCAAAAGATGGTGTCCCAGTATGAGGGAGGTGACCCAAGACCCCCCTGGACTAAAGACCAGTTAGCATCCTGCACATCTGTGCCCTCTCCCTTCAAGGCATCAGACCCCATAAAGCACCCCCTCTCCTGTGCCTTCACTGAAGGTCAAAGTCCTCTCTGCGTAAGCTCAGCAGAGCAGGAATGAGTATGCCCATTTTGCACATCCTAAAACTGAGGCCGGTAGTAGTTATGAGCCTTTGCCCAGGTAAATTTGCCAAGCCAAGTCTTAGTCAGCAGAGGGGGAAATCTGCTGTATGAACAAATGAGCTCAGACGTTTAAATAGCAGTGGTTTATTTCTCACTTACACAGGTTGGAAGGGAGCTCTGCTCATGTGGTCACTCAAAGGCGCCACCACCTTATGATGTCACCAACCCAAAAGGAGACATCAAGTTCTTGCCAAGCAGGGGAGAAGGGCTCAGAAAACCTCACCCCGTCTGAAATGCTTCTGCCCAGAAATGACACAATTCTGCTCACACTTCACTGGCCCCGGCTACCAGGCACACATGCGCTGTCTCCACAGAGACCTGTGTTCTTGTATCAGCAACACCCCTGTCTCAGTTGTTCCATCTGTACAATGAGAATCCTGGCAGAGACTGTCCTTTGAAACTCTTCTACTCTGACTGATATTTGAGGAGCCCTCCTGGCATGCAGTAGCTGTCAATAGACAAGCGAGAGGTGGACATGCTCCCCAGACACTGCCAGGTGAGCCTGAGGGTGCAGTCCTTGGAGATACCTGCTGCAGTCCCAGTTCACCACACCCCGTACCCTGCAGGCTGCTGGCACTGTTCTCTGCCCTGAGTCCAGATCCCAGAGCATATACTGTCGCTGAAGGGAGAGGGCCAGCCCACGCCATCCAGGGACACAGCCCTCCTGCCTGTTGTTCCTACCTGTCCCACCACAAACTCCCAAACACACACCCAGCTTGTGCTCCATGGCTTGGAGCCCAGTGCAAAACACATTCTGAGACATCAAAAGGACAGAGGTTATAGTGAGCACCAACTCAGTAGTCACCTCTAGGTACAAAGCTGATTCCCTAAGATTCTGATCCCCTGCCTCCACCACTGTGGGCCAATGTCCCACCCTCGGGCCCTCAGGCAAGGGGGTCTGAGAGTCCAGATGCACCATAACTGTGTCCCTAACACAGATACGGGACTCTTTTACAAATGTATTCGAGCTATTGCAATAAGACCAGAAAAAAAGAAATGAAAGGGATACAGGTTGGAAAGGAAGACATAAAATAGTCTTTATTCCCAGATGGCATGATTGTCTACATAGAAAACCAAATCTCTACAAAATCTATGTTAAAAAAAAACTACCGGAACTAACAGATGAGTATAGCAAGATTGTAGGATACAAGATCAGTATGTAAAAGTCAATTGTGAGCTAGGCGCAGTGGCTCACGCCTGTAATCCCAGCACTTTGGGAGGCTGAAGCAGGCAGAATCACCTGAGGTCAGGAGTTTGAGACCAGCCTGACCAACATGGAGAAACCTCGTCTCTACTAAAAATACAAAATTAGCTGGGTGTGGTGGTGCGTGCCTGTTTTCCCAGCTACTCGGGAGACTGAGGCAGAATTGTTTGAACCCAGGTGGCAGAGGTAAACTGAGATCGCGCTACTGCACTCCAGCCTGGGCAACAAGAGTGAAACTCCATCTCGAAAAAAAAAAAAAAAAGGCAATTGCATTCCTAGATACAATAAATGAACTGAAATTTGAAAATGATAATACTGTTAACAATAGCACACACAGAATACTTAGGCATAAATCATATGTAAAAATTTATGTGACTCAAAAACTATAATCACTTAAAATTATTCCTGAATTACATTAACTGCATGTTTTCTCAATCAACAGATACCAAAGGTATAAAATCTTTCATGCCTACTATATTTGCACATACTATGTGAACGTGGTATATTAATATACAAATATCCCTTGCTATTCAAATCTATTCCATTTCTAAGAAGTAAGAATTTGGATAGTCAGGAAAGTCCTATTATCCCCATCTGTTCCGCTCCGGAGTTTTAGATAGTAAGCAGCAAGGGTTTAAGTAGCAACGGAGGCTGGGCGCAGTAGCTCACGCCTGTAATCCCAGCACTTTGGGAGACCGAGGGGGGCGATTCACAAGGTCAGGAGTTTGAGACCAGCCTGGAACATGGTGAAGCCCCATCTCTACTAAAAATACAAAAAATTAGCTTGGCGTGGTGGCGGGCGCCTGTAATCCCAGCTACTCTGGAGGCTGAGGCAGGAGAATCACTTGAACCTGGGAGGCAAAGGTTGCAGTGAGCCAAGATCACCACTGCACTCCAGCCCAGGCAACAAAGTAAGACTCTGTCTCAAAAAAAAAAAAAGTTGCAAAGGAGTCAGCTGAGGATTTATCTGGATCCATTTGGCTCCTGAGTTTGAATAGCAACAGCCCAGTAAGAGGCTCCTCTATACGGTGACCTTATACATGCACAGTTTAGATCCGTCTAAGAACAAAGGCAGAGGCATTCTCTCTGATGACAAGTTCTCTCAGTTACAGATGAGCAGAAAAGGAAGGGGCTGGTGGGCATCAAAGGGGGCCTCTCATTCCACAGACACTATATTGGGTACTGGGAACACTATGGGGAATAAAAGGACAGGACTGGGCTCTCACAAAGCTTACATTCTGCAGGCGGGGAAGGAAAAGCCGGCCTGGGTCAAATAAACAACCAAGATAATTTCAGCCTAAAACTTCTCCCTTCCTACGCCATGTCCTCCTTCCTCCAGTGTCTCTTATATGGTAATTACAGCCTAAAGAATAGACAGGCTTGAACCTGCGGATCTGTACATCTACAAGGACGAAATGGTGGGGAAACTCAGCCTCAGACATCAAAAGAACTTTGTCATCTATTGTAGTTACCAATGCTGAACTAACACGATGTCTCCCTTTTATTATTGTGACTCTCTTTTGTGGTCAAAATATATATTTAAATTTCTTTTCAAATGCATATTTTATCTTGTTTACTATTATTCTACTTGCATTCAAAATGCACATCTGCCTTGGTTTTTTTGTTTTGTTTTATTTTGTTTTGGAGACGGAGTTTCGCTCTTGTTGCCCAGGCTGGAGTGCAAGGGCGCCATCTCGGTTCACTGCAACCTCCATCTCCTGGGTTCAAGCGATTCTCCGCCTCAGCCTCCAGAGTGGGATTACAGGCACCCCGCCCCTACCACACCTAGCTAATTTTTGTATTTTTAGTAGAGATGGGGTTTCACCTTATTGGCCAGGCTGCTCTCGAACTCCTGACCTCAGGTGGTCTGCCCACCTCAGCCTCCCAAAGTGCTGGGATTACAGGCATGAGCCACCATGCCCGGCCCTTGCCTTGGTTTTCAAATGTATACTGGAAACAAGGTCTTCCCTCCCCTCCAGCAGGGGTTTCCCAGCTCAACTTTTGGTAAGGTGTTGGGGTGTGCGGAACCTCAGTTATATACACTTGTAGAAAAAGAACTGGTAAAAACGGCTCTTAAGATGGGATATGGGAACTGCTCCTTGCATCTCTTCCTCCAGCATGCAGATTATTTAGCAAACAACAAAGGTCATATTTCCAAGAAGGAAAAAAGCAATGGGCAGTGTCTCAGGAGGGGTTCAAGGGAAAGATCTCTGTGGAAAGGTGTCAGGTGAGCAGAGGCCTGAATAATAAGAAAAGCCAGACATGCTAAGCATGTGTGTGTGGGTATGTGTGTGTCTGCACATGTGCTCGTGCACGTCCACGTGGGGGATGGACAGGGCAGAAGCCATGGATAACAGCCTTCCTGGATGAAGGAACTGCAAGGGTAAATTCCCACATGAGCTTGGTATCTCCAAGGGGCAGAAAGAAATCCATGTGGCTGGAGCCAATGATTGAAGGGTGACAGGAATAGAGGAGGTGAGAGAGGAAATGGACCCAGACCAGGTAAGGTATGACCTGTCATGGATGGAAGCTTGGAACAGGTGAGTTTTAAGTCTCCTCGCACGGTCCAGACTCTATCACCTGCAAACTTCAAGAGGAGGGGAATACAGATGCCAAAGAGGGTCAGAAAGTCTCCTGGAGGAGGGGACCACCAGTCAGATGTGCTAGAGGCCACATAGGTTCCTGAGAGTCAGAGCAGGTAGGCATGAGGACCCCAGAACAGTGAGGGAAAGGCTCAGAAGCAGCGTCCTTGAGGCAGGTCCTTGCCCTGCACTTGTCTGCATTTTCTGGGTCCAGCACAAGGTCCCACACAGAAGAGGGCCAGCAAGCGTTGGACAAACAAGTAAAGGAATAAAAATGATTTGCTTAGCGAGTACAGCATGCCAGACAGTCTGCTAGCTGCTTTTCAGACATTATCTAAAGTCATCCTAACCAAGCCCAGCAAAGCAGGTATAATGAATCCCCACCTTACAGCTAAGGAAACGGAGGCTCAAGGATGTTTCAGGAAGGCATTTGCTCTGCAGAAGAGCTCAGGGCGGGGGACCTCAGTCTCCTCTTCTCTCCATTGCCTGCTCTCCTGGCAATAGCAACCCTTCCACCTGCTGCTGGCCAGCTAGGTAAGGGGCCAGAGGTTTGCCCCTGGCTCTTTAGGTCCTGATAGGACCTGCCTATCAGGATTTGTAGACCTGATGGGCAGATGGTTCTAGAAGTGGGACAGCTGGGGGGGCTCAGCTGTCCCACTTCTAGAATCATCTGCCCATTAGGTCTACAAATCACTGTCTGGGTATCCTGGTAATCCAAATGATGTCTGCATTCCTGTGCAGAGGTGTCTAGTGTTACATGGGCATCTGTCCCTGTGTCTGCATGGCTATTGTGCATGTCTACATTCCTCAGAGAGCGTGAGCCTACCAACCTGCCACCCCGCTTCCTAATACTGTTCCTACGAATCATGCATGCACGCTCCCATAGTTCTCTCCCTCTCTCCCTCACACACAAGCAAATCAGCTCCAGCCATGGGTGAAAATTTAGCAGAGGTTAAAGCAGGGGCTTTGGAACAACACAAATCTTAGAGCAGTGTTACATTTGCTAATCTAGGACCTGAAGCAAGCTAACTTCTCTTGAGCCTCACTTGTCTTATCTGTAAAATGAGCATCATAATCCTTACCCCACTGCTAGGAGATTTAAATGAGATCAGCCCCAAGATCCAGCCCACTGCCTGACACTTGGAAATGGTGGCCTTGTCAGCTACAGGACCAAGGATGGAAGCAGGGTAAGCCCACCTGAGGGGCTCCCAGGCAGCTGCCAGGGGCCCTCCCTAAGGCCTCAGAGGTCTACCTGTGTCCTCCAAGGCCCAGCCCAGCTCCTCCCGAAGGTCCTCCTTCCATCCACCTTCATTACCCCACATTTACTTATATTTTTATTTTTCATTTTTTAATTGAGACAGGGTCTTGCCATGTTGGCCAGGCTGGTCTCAAACTCCTGAGCTCAAGCCATCTGCCCACCTCAGTCTCCCAAAGTGCTGGGATTATAGGAGTGAGCCACTGCACCAAGCCCCAAATTTATTTAAAATCTTAAGTCAGGATTAAAGAGAAGGGAATATCCCAACTCTTCTCCTAGCAATTTAGAGAGAAAAAAATGACCCTTCACCCCAGCAATGCTAGCACAGCTCTGAGCTGGGCCCTTCAGTGGGAGGGGCTGCTAGAAGCCATCCTCACTCCCTCTCCTGGCCCCCCTACCCACCTCAGGTCCAATGTGGTCTCCTAGACCTTGTCATGGGCCTGGGCCTCCCCAGCATGGGTGCAGCCAAAGATTCTGCTCAGGTCATCAGCTCCTCCTGGCCATCCTTCCTACACAGGGACATCGGAATAGCAGACATAGAGACAGACAGGGAAACAGATGGACAGGCATCTCCTGTGCATGTTCTGCTCTATATCAGGGACCCCAAACAGCCCCAGCCCAGGGGCAGAGTCCTCAGGTGAAGGGAGATGCCACCCCTGTGCTCAGGAGCTCTGTCTGACGGGGAAGACATTTCACAGTGAGGAGTGCCCTGACAGTCAGATGCAGAACAAAGGTACTGGCTGATGCTTCCTGGGACAGATCCTGGGCCAGATGGTGCCCAGGAGGAAGGAGTAGGGGACAGAGCTGAACTGGAACAGTCCCTGCCCTCAGAAGTGCCAGCCCCGGGGGCACAGCCCTATACTGCTCCCTGCACAGAGCACAGGAGGAACAGAGGAGCAGGCAGCCTGGCCTGGCCTGTGCAAAATTCCATACCCGCTCTGTCCCTCAGCCAGTGGGAACTACACCTCCCAGAGGCAGGGACTGGTGAGGATGCTCAGAGGGTTTCTGGGGGAGGGAAAGCCAAGCTGAGCCTTCAGGGAAGGGGTAGGCAGGGTTGGCCAGGCTGGGGCAGGTAGGAGGAAGGGAGAGAGACATAGGCCAAAATAATCGAGCCATTTCCAGGGAAAGCTGGATCTAGAACTTTCTTCTCAAGAGTAAGGATCGTCAGGGCAAAGGAGGGCACATGAGTGTCTGCTGGCAGCTGTGGCTCCAGGGATATTCAAATAGCACATGCAATTCCTAGACCTCCAGGGAGGAACAAGTGCCCCTGAGCAAGGCCCTGGTGGGTGCACAGCACTGAGCCGGCACCTGCACTTCCTGGCCTGTGGCCACAGCTTGTATGCCCAGCCCTGCCTATGGCTCTATCAGAAACCACGGCCTGCCAATGCTGGATGGACTTAAGCAATCTGTGCCTCAGAAGAGGAGCGGAAGGCCAGGCATGGCAGCAAACACTTGTAATCCCAGCACTTTGGGAGGCCAAGGCAGGAGGATTGCTTGAGCCCAGGAGTTTGAGACCAGCCCAGGCAACATAATGAGACTCCATCTATACAAAAACATCAAAATAAAAAATAAGCCTGGCATGGTGGCATGTGCCTATAGTCTCAGGTACTCAGGAGGCTGAGGTGGGAGGATCACTTGAGCCTGGGAGGTTGAGGCTGCACTGAGCCATGATCGTGCCACTGCACTGCAGCCTGGGGTCAGAGTGAGACTCTGTCTCAAAAAAATAAAAATAAAATAAAAAACAAAAGAAGAGCCAAGAGTGAGAACAGTGCCTGGCTGCAAGGCTGAGGATCATTTGAATGGTCTCTCTCTCTCTCTTTCTCTCTCTCTCTTTCACACACACACACACACACACACACACACAAGAACAGCAGGTTCTACAAGCACAAGCATCAGGATCTAACTCCTGGCAGCTGATGCAGCTGAAAATAATCAGGCCTCGGGATGTCCCATGGGCGGTGAGAGCCCCATAGACACGTAGAACCCAGAGCCCACATGTAGAGCTTAGACATACACACACACACACACACATGCACTCAAAATCACACTTCAGTGCTCTCAGCTCTGCCCTGGGGTCCCTGGGGTCCAAACACAGAATGTGGAGTGCAGCGCTTCTGACAGCCCGTGCGAGGCTCCTGCAGACGGGCAGGTGACTCAAGACCCACCTCCTCTCTGCCTCCTTCTCCCTCCTGGGCTGATTCCAGTCCCAGTTCTCTGCCACTCACCAATTCGTGATCTTACTAAATGGCACAAACTCTTCCATGCCTCAGTTTCCTGCTCCGTGAAATGGGGAGGATGATCAGGCTTACGTAGTGCTGCAGTGAGGATTACATGAACAAACATTTGAAAAAGGTTTAGCAGAGTGCCTGAGATTCCATCAGTGCTATTAAAGGGTGTGTTAAATGAAATAATAAACCATGATTCTCCAAGGGCTTTTCTTTGGTTCTTTCATATGTAGGGGCCGTCCCAGGAGAAATGAGAGGGCAGCTTCCAAGGGCAGGCCCCTCTCCTTCTTCTCAGCCCCCTGCAATGGGAGCCTCTCCACTCCACTCCCCAAAGGCTGGAAATGCCTGCCCCTGCCCACACTCATGGGGCCAATCCCTCTCTCCTCCCTCCCGTCGCAGATCCCTGGGGCTTGCCTTGTCTGCCTCCAATATTTGAACTACTACATGCCAGGAGCTGCTCTCCCCTCCCAGCATCTCCTTCCACCAGCCTGGGCTTCAGCAGCACATTGCCACTGGGAAGGCCTTCACACCACGCTCCTCTTCCTCTCCAGGCCTTTGCTCCTGCAGGTCCTGATGCCTGAAATGCCCTCTCTTCCCCCATCCCACCCCCAAATCCTATTGGTTTTGGAAGCACCAGCTGGAAGTCTTTCTTGGCCCCTGAGACCAGGCTGGGCCCCTGCCTTCTCTGTGTGCCCTTCATGTCCAGTGTCTGTGTCCCTCAGAGCACCTATTTGCAAACTGGGTCCAGGCCTGCCTGCCCCACTGGGCCGTGGGTTCTCCCTGGGCAGACATCTGGTAGGAGTCCTCTCCAGGCCCCTATCCTCCACCAGGTCAGGGTTGGGCACAGAGAAGGCTCTTGTTATGCTCAATGTGGCCCAGCACAGGGGTGATCTTAGCAAGGCCCTCTCTTAGGGGAGCATCCCATAGGGAATGTCCTCAGGCTTCCTCTCTGGATCAGGGTATATTTGGAGGCCAGACCAGTCCAGGGCCAGCCAGCCCATCCTTGGCCTTGAAGAGTGGCTGTCCAGGGAGAGATGAGAGGCCAGGAGAAGCTGCTTCCAGAAAAATGCATGATTGAAGGAAACCAGTGCTGGTTGGGGGTTGGTTGCTATAGAAACATGTCCTAACGATCTCCCAAACTGCTATATGTGCCACCAATGAGCTCATGTGCTCGTCTGTTTCAGGGGACACGCCAGGAGCTCTGGAAGGGTCTATCTGCTGGAGTACCCAGCATCTGAAGCCAACATCCTAGAGGACCCAGGAAGAAATCCACCTTCCAAGGCAACCAGGCGGGTCCATCCATCCATGGGTAATACACTCCAAGACTCAGGCTGACTTCAGGTTGCAGAATTGTCCAGAGAGTGGCTTAGGTCTGACACTAGCCATGGCCCAAATCTCGACGTCAACCAGCTGTCCCCACTATGTCCCGCCAGCCTCAACTTTCAGCTCAGCCATAGACTGAGTCATAACCCTAGCAAAAGGCCAGGCCACAACCCCTGTCTCAAGCCACACCACGAGCCTGACCACAGATCCAGCTTGACTCAGTCACAGACCAACAACACTATTAGCCACAGACTAAGCCCTAATCCTGGCCACAGAATGGCACCCAGCACAGCCAAGGGCTTGTATCAAGCAATTTGAAGGGTATGTTCACTCTAAAGTCTGTACAGGCCAGGTGCCGTGGCTCATGCCTGTAATCCCAACACTTTAGGAGGCCGAGGCAGGCAGATCACCTGAAGTCAGGAGTTCGAAACCAGCCTGGCCAACATGGCGAAATCCTCTCTCTACTAAAAAATACAAAAATTAGCCAGGCATGGTGGCACATGCCTGTAATCCCAGCTACTCGGGAGGCTGAGGCAGGGAGAATTGCTTGAACCCAAGAGGTGGAGGTTGCAGTGAGCTGAGATCGTGCCACTACACTCAAGCCTGGGTGACAGAGTGAGACTCCATCTCAAATCTGTACAGCGCTGCATACGGTTGCCTTGGATTTCCACAGCCTCCGCTGCCTGTTGTCTTCATGATAGCCCAGGGAAGTCAGTCAGGATTCTTGTTGACAGATGAGAAAACTGAAGCTCAGAGAAGAAAACCGACTTCCTACTGTCATGCCGCCTGTTTCTAGGGGCAAGGGGGGTCTCCAAGCAGGGCCCAGTTGGCCAACCTAGTTGCTTTGGGAAAAATGTGCTTTTTGAAGACCTGCTGGTATGTCATAAATATGCCATTTAAATACCCATTAATTACCTTATTTAGGAGATAATTAGTGATTAATAGCTTTGGCTATCTATTGTACTTTCATTTGCTCTGCCAATTAGGCTCCCAACAGTTCGGAATTATTTGGAACAATTCTCCCAAGGCCCAGCTGTCTCCCCTATGTCCCGCCAGACTCCTGTTCCATAAGGAGGAGACTCTCTCTTCCCTCTAAAATGAGTTCCCTGTAGCACCTGCCACTGGGCCATGACAGGCTCTGCCACCTGCAGGCTCCCCGGAAGGGCAGCCCAAAAGATAGGACAGAGGGAGGCATTCCTTCCCATCTCCCAGGACCCCCTTGCAGACAGTGGAGAACAGAGTCTCCAGATCTAGGCACCAACCCAGGCAACAGGAGGCCAGGTTAGAATCAGACTCCTCAAAGGACACTGGGGTCTCTTTCAAAGACCACTGCCTCAACGAGATGACCAGCATTTTGGCAAGTGCATCAAAGGCTACCATGAGCCTGGAGCAATCGGCAGGAGGGTAGCAGCTCCCCACCCCATGCCAGCAAGAGCCAATGTGACCCCATGCAGGTGATTTGACTCATATCACCTGTCACTCCTGGATTGCAACTGAGCAAAGATGGGGCCCAAGGTTGCCTCCGCCCCCAGGCCCCTCCATTTGGTGCCAAAACACAGTGCCAGGAATTGCAAGCCAGAGCCTCAGAGGCGGAGCTGGATAATGCTGTCATCACTGCTCCAGATTATACTATACAAGAAGGAAACACAAAGGCTGCAAGGAATAAACACACACACACACACCCGAACTGGGCAGTAATGGGAAAACTGAAAATAGCTCTTTTTACCACAAGGGATGACTCCAGAGTTGCTCGGCTGGGACTAGCCTAATGGGGGGCAGGAAGTAGGAGCAAGGGGAAGAGAAGGAAGCCCCAGAAGCTATGTCAGGACCAGAAGGAGTTCTGTCGAGGATGGTAATCTGGACCAATCCAGAACAATCAGGAAAGGTCAACGGTGCATGAGTGATGGGAAGCCATAGACGCTCAGAATCTCTGAAAGACAGATTCTAGAACAAGCTAAAGCCTTCCAGCTGCCAGCCCCGAGAGCTCACAGCCCCACATCCTGCACACCTAGGTCTCTCCCCGAGGACGGCAGGAGTGCAGGACGTGACGTGCTCTGCAAATATCCAGAGCCAAGCAAACACCGTGTCAGCAGCAGACAGCTCAGAAGAGGCCTCTCGGATCCACCAGAACTCAACGCCCCTCCCAGACAGAGCCCAATGCGTTTCTATTTTTGCTTTCAACCCTTGTTTGGCATCCCTGCTCCCAGCTAACAGACGGCTACTTCCCCTCCTTCAAGAATAATGGGTCATCTGGGAGGAGGAACACCTCCTCTCTGGCCTCCCATGTCCCAGGTCTGCTAATAAACAGGCTGGCCCTCCCAAAGAGAGACGAGGGTTCCAACACCCCCAGGAACCTTCTCCTGGTAGGTGCTTCACTCCAAGCTGTCTTGCTCATCAGCCCTGGAGAAAAGCTTCACCAAGACACCTAGAGAGAGCAGCTTCACAAAACCGGAGAAGCCTGCTTTCCAGAGGTGGATGCACCCTCCTCCACAGCCCCCTGCCAGCCCTGGCCACATGGACTACACCCCTTGCAGCCCCGAAGTCACTCACACTGTGCCAACTCCAGCCACAGATTGAACCCCAACTTGCCACACCCTGCACCCAATCTCCAGCCTCAAATCAAGCGCTGACAGTGACCACATGGGCTTCCAGCCTGGCCCAGTCTGAGCTGTGGCCCCATGAATGTGTGAGCCTCACAGAAGCAGTCGTGGGAGAGCTTGGGGAAGCAGGTGGGCTGGGTGGGGCCCCACTGCTGGGACCCAGCTCCCATCCCAGAGTCATGGACAGACAGGAGGCTCCTCCCGCCCTGTCTACCCTCGCCACACCCATACCCTGTGGGGGCTGGTGGCCACACAGCTGTGCAGGCCTCCACAGGCACACGTGGGGCCCTGGAGGTGGCATTTACCTCCGGAGTGACTCACTAAGCCTCCTATTCCGTTTGCAAAAGAGGGTGCAATTGAGCATTTTCTTTCTCTTTAGAAAACAGGAATTTTTAAAGAGAAAGAGTGGAGAGAGATTTGAGGGAGTGGGTGGGGAGCTCAGATCTCATTTGATTTCCAAACTCATTTGTTTTGCATTCTCTCCTCCCCTCTCCCACACGGAGCCCTTCCCCCACAGGGACCCTGGCCACCTCCTTCGGGCTCCTGGCTGCAGAGGAAATGGTGATGACCTGCCAGGAAGCACTAGCTCTCCACGTCCAAGTCCTCAGCTCCCCATTGGTTCACTGACCCTCAAGTCTGAGAGGATCAATGCAAGGTCAGAGTTGAGACAGGGCAAGGCCTCTTCAGGGCACAGTAAAACCTCCAGCCAGGAAGGCCACTGAAGAGGAGACAGCAGTGCTGGAGCTGGAAAGAGCCTGAAGCCCATCCTGACCCCCAAACTCTTCCTTTTCCCTTTTACGGATAAGGAAACTGAGGCCAAAGGGGGCGGTTCGAGGTCAATCGGTGCCAGAGCCAGGGGTCTGCTGTTAGACAAATGAGCTCCCAGGAATATTGACTCGGAGGATAGAATAGACATAAGCTCTAATTCCAGCTTTGCCTCTCACTTTACGTGTGAATCTAGAAGTAGACAGTTAACCCTTCTGGGCCTCAGCTTCTCGTTCATAAAATGGGAATAACACTGGCTCTGCCTCAGAGATGCTGTTGAGCCATTGGACAGAAAAGCATGCTGAAAGCTGCTGTAAGTTCTGAGCCAAATCGGTCCCAGCACGCAAACTCGGATCCTAGAATCTCAGAATTCCTGGAAGGCAGCTGGGTCCTACCAGGAAGTCCCCAATCCTTAAAGCCTCCATGGTCTCTGAAAGTTCATACTCTCTGTCCTTGAAGGAGAAATGATGCCAGACCTCAGAGAAGGACCCTTGGCCTTTCTGGTCTCTGTCTCCCAACCTGCTTAACAGGTAGAACTGAGAGATCACCAGGCCTCCTCCAGCCATAAAGTGTTGTAATATATGAAGATGTATGTAAGAAAACATCACAGCTCTGGCCAATCTGACCCAGAATTGGCCCAGGCAAGTGGCTGAGGCAGTGACACTGTCCAGCCAAGTCCTCATATTCAGTATCTGGCTACACTGGACTTCTAAACACAGGCAAAGTCCCAGAAGCCTCGAATGGTGGATAAGGGGTTCCAGGTCCAGGGTCACAGGCTTGAGGTGGAACCTCTCTGTTTGAGCTGCACCATTCTTGGCTCAAACAAGGACACCACAGCCAGAACTGAGAGGCAACAAATGTCTCAGGCAGGGACCTGCCGGGTCTGCTGCTGTGACAGGTGATTTCACAGAGGCCAGCATATTTGCATGGGAACACGAGGCACATCCCAGCTCCAGGACATCCCAGAATCCAGGGAAGCCCAGAAAAGCTTTTGAGAAGTCTGGAGTCTGGACACTGGTGTCTGATTTGACCATAGCCTTCCACTGGGGACCACAGAGGGTGAGTTTTCCATCTCCTTGCAGAATGCAATGCCCTTCCCGGGATACACAGTACACTAGTGTTTCTCAGAGTCATGCCTCAAATCCCCTGGCACCTCCCCAAAGATTTAAGAATCCCAGCATTGTCCAGGTGTGGTGGCTCATGCTTGTAATCCCAGCACTTTGTGAGGATCACTAGGTCAGGAGTTCAAGACCAGCCTGACCAACATGGCGAAACCCCGTCTCTACTAAAAATACAAAAATTATCTGGACGTGGTGGCACGTGCCTGTAATCTCAGCTACTCAGGAGGATGAGGCAGGAGAATCACTTGATCCCAGGAGGTGGAGGTTGCAGTGAGCCAAGATCGCACTATTGCACTCCAGCCTGGGCAACAGAATGACACTCTGTCTCAAAAAAAAAAAAAAAAAAGATCTGCTCTGGTCCCCTTTCCAAGCTTCCAGATGTTTCCTCCCTTGAGTGATCTATCCACTAGTCCCTGCACCTGGAAGCCACAGAGTAAGAGGCCCAGGAGAAGGTCTGGCTTTGGGAGGATGTAAGAACACACGCCGCCCTCCAGAAGGATCCCAAAGGAGGCTGACTCAGCAGAGCAAGGACCAAACTGAGACTCCGGAAACCCAGGCTCTGCCATCACCTTCTGTGATGTTGCCAAATACCTGCCCCTCACAGGCCCTCAGTGACCCATTGTTAACGAGGACTTGGAACATGGTCTCTGGAAATGTTCCCTCCCATCCTAACACTGTAAGATCAGTATTTTACTGACTCAAATTACTAGGTTTGCTACACAGAAGCCAGCCAGCTGTGGCCCTCAGAGCAGAGGCCAACACCTGAGAGTAGAATAAACTGGTTCCTCCAGCCTGGGCGGCCCAGCCCGGGCGGCCCAGCCCTATGGCCTCAGCTCTGTCTCTGCAGACATCCCTGCCCCACCCTGAGAGGTGCCAAGACTCTCTAGGCTGCTCACTCTGCTCCTGCGTAGCCTGGGGATCTGGGGCCCCCCACTGACATTCTCCCAGTAGGGGAGAGGGGCAGCCTTTTGGGATGCTGAGGGAGGGCCATAGGGAGGTAGACAGGAAGGGAGGGGCAGTGTCGCTGGCAGGAACCAGAACCAACCCTTCCCAACAAAGGCAGTTCCACCAGACTGGCCTCTATCCAGCTTCCCAGGAGCCCTCGCGTCCCAGCCAGAGGGCTCTGTCGAAACACTCAAGTCTTAACCACGGCACTCCTGCCTTCATGCTCTTTGGAGTTCCTTGTAGCCCTCTGCACTTTTCCACTCCAGCCATTCAGGTTTCTTTACTCCTGGGCACCTCCTGCCCACCCTCCACCCCTACCCTTAGCAGCCCCTCCACATTTACACATGTGCCTCTCTCCTTCCATCCCCCTAGCCTTTGTTCCAACCATTACCCCCACCTGGAAGCCTGCCCCGGCCACCTTTCTGTCTCTTTCTCTTTTTTTTTTTTTTTTTTTTCACGTTATTGCCCAGGCTGGAGTGCAGTAGCGCAATCTCGGCTCACTGCAACCTCCGCCTCCCATGTTCAAGCAATTCTCCTGCCTCAGCCTCTCGAGTAGCTGGGACTACAGGCATGTGGCACACGCCCAGCTAATTTTTATATTTTTAGTAGAGACGGGGTTTCACCAAGTTGGCCAGACTGGTCTCTAACTCCTGACCTCAAGCAGTCCGCCCACCTTGGCCTCCCAAAGTGCTGTGATTACAGGTGTGAGCCACTGCACCAGGCCCCGGTCACCTTTCTATCCAAACTGTTAGCCTTCAGGGCCAATCTCCCAGAGAAACCCAGCCTTCACTGTCTCAAGCCACTCACTGGCCTCTCTGCACCTTGGGTAACTCTGTCCTGTAAATTATCCCTTCCTACATAGAGCTTCTGAATCCTCCCCACCCCTGCCCCCAGATTCTCTGTCGCTGGCTAGACTGGTGCCACCATAAATGATTCCTGTCTGTGTAACTGAAATGTCCCCTAGAGATTGAGAGCTGATAACAACCCATTTGGATTTCACCTTCTGAAGATTTATCTCATCCTATCTGGGCCCTGGTAACAATTTCTCTTGTACCTGGATTCTCCTGGCAGTGTGAAAGTCCTTTCACTGCCTCCCTTCAGCTCTTGTCTGACACAAGCCATGCCACAAGTCTGGCACAGCCATGACTGGCTGCTCAGGCTGTGCACTGCACAACTCCACAGGTATCATTCACTAGACCACATGTGATGACCATGGCAGCCCGGGAGCCCAAGCTCTATCTTTTCTCTCCATGGGTGATCTACTGGCCAGATTTTAGAGGAAACACCTCACAGATCATGGCGCAGACCCCTCACTCACAAGCCAGTGCCACAGCCTCCACTCCCGGCCTTCAGCCACCCTTTGTTCCCGTGTCATCCCCCAGAGTGAAGGCCTGATCATTCCTGCTCATCAATCTGCCCATCCGAGACAGGTGGTACTGAACAGCCACCTTTCTCTCTGTTACATGGTCTCCTTGGGCCTCAGTTTCCCCAGCTGTGAAGAAGAGATTTGGGTTCCTGATCTCCAAGGGCTTTCTCTGCTCTGAAGCTCACCAATCTTTTCCTCACAGATTTTGCCAATGGGGAATATGTGATTCTCATACACACATTACTGTGTGTTGTTTTCAATTCAATAGGCTTAGGAGCTTCAAGAAGAGAAGGGAGGCAGGGCACAGTGGCTCACACCTATAATCCCAGCACTTTGGTAGGCCGAGGTAGGCAGATCATTTGAGGTCAGGAGTTCAAAATCAGCCTGGTCAACATGGCGAAACCCCGTCTCTACTAAAAATAAAAAAAAGTTAGCAGGGCATGGTGGTGAGTGTCTGTAATCCCAGCTACTCAGGAGGCTGAGGCAGGAGAAAGTCTTTAGCCCGGGAGGCGGAGGTTGCAGTGAGCCAAGATCGAGCCACTGCACTCCAGCCTGGGAGACAAAGTGAGACTCCGTCTCAAAAACACACACACACACACACACACACACACACACAAAAAAAAACAAAAAGAAGAGAAGGGACATTTCCAAATGCAGAGGAGCCTGGGAGACCTGAGAAGGGAGAGGTAACCAGACTCCTTGGGATGACTGCTGAGTATGGGGGCGCAGGAGCCCAGGCACTGGATCTACAGACTCAAGGAATCTGTGTCGCCTTGAGGGAAAGGGCTAAGCATGAAATTGCAGCAGGAAAAACAAAATGTTAGAACAGCACGAGGCATTGATGCTCAGAGCAGGGCAGTTTTTCCACCTGTCACTGGAACAAGTTCTCACAGACGCTCAGCCCAGAGACCAAAGGACCCACATGCTCAGGCAGAGGGACTGAGACAGGCACCCCCATTTGGTACTGGGTGGGGGGTGACCTAACAGGGCAGTGATGGAGAGAGTCCTTGGAGTCCAACAGACCTGGCTGTGAGTCCAGGACCTGCCCAGACCATCTGGGCCATCTTGAGGCTGCTATTTCTTTGAGTATCTGTTTCCAGGTGTTTTCAAAGGGGGAGAGTTGCATTTCCTCACTCTCAGGATCATGGTACAGTAAAGAGCTTAGCACCCTGCCTGCTAAACAGAACAAGCAGCGACTGTTCACTGCTGTTGTGATGACAGTGCCCTGGCAGGTGACCCGTGCTCACAGCGTCCAGATGCACACACACACACACACACACACACACTCACACACAGGGTAAGGCAGCAGACAGCACACATGCCCAGCCACACGCCCGTTTTAAAGAGTCGGGGTGGGTGAGGACCCAGGCACAGCGGAGGGAGGAGGGAGGCAAGATGCCTTTTTCAGCCTCCTTGGTGTCATCCCACAGTGCCTCCCTCAGGAGGGGAAAAGGGAGGGGAGTGAGAAAGTAGCTGTTTAGCTGTGTTCCATAGCGGCTGGTGTCTCACCCAACTGGCCCCATCCCAGAGGACTCCTTGGGGACAGAACGAGAGTGTATCCTCAGGCACCTAAATCACAGGCTCAGTGCTTACACAGGGAGATGGGTCCCGGCCCAGGGTCCCGGGCAGCTTTCGGGCGTGGGAGTGGATTGCCATACAGCCTGGTGGTATTCACGCCCAGTGTGCATACAGGTGAATTCACACCCATTCCTTCACTGTCACGCTCGGTCCTGGGGGACGGCATGGCACCTGTGAACGTCACGGGTTGGGTGTGAGTTCATGGTAGATTCTCACACGCCAGCCTCACAAGAAGCACTGCCGAGACCAGGCTTGCCGCAACCTACTGTATGGCTGGCCCTGTGAGCACAGCTGTCCTACACCCGCCTCCCAAGGCACCATCCGGCCCAGAGTGTGCCCGATGAGTCATGGGCCTGGGTCTCCCCAGCATGGGCACAGCAGGGGGGCTGAGTCCGGTGCCCAGCTCAGGGCCTGGCACAGAGCAGATGATGGTGAATGAACGTCGGGCTGGATGAATGAACGAATGACTAATGCCCGCTCCCTCAAACCACAGGCTACACTGTCTGAGCCTGGGGGAGGGCAGAGCCCACGGGACCCCAGAAGAGGCCGCACCTTCAGACCTCCGCAGCTGAGGCTTCGCGTCCCAGGGTCGATGGGGGAGGGGGCGGGGCGGCCAGCAGCCGGCGCAGCGCGGGGCTCCCCTCCTTCCCGAGAAGGAATCTGGGTCTCAGGACTGAGCTGGGGGCGGGGGCGGGGGGTTGTGGCGTCCTGGATGGAGAGAGCTGCAGGACGAGGGGGCGCGTCCCAGTTCGCGTTGATGCGTGGGACGAAGCGGCGGCCCCGGGACATCCCCTTCGGTGGCAGAGCCCGGGTCTGCCCGGGGCCTCCGGGGGGTGCAGATGGCTCCCCATGGCGAGACCGGCCTGGGGCGCCGCAGACCTGGCCCTTACCAGCGGGGTCCTGGAGAGGGGGACGTGGTGTCCCGCGAGGTGACCGGGGGCGCAAAAAGGACTGAGGGCGCGCGGAGCCCCCTCTCCACGCGCGGGAGGTCCAGCCCCGCCACCGCCCCCTCCGCCAGCCCGGAACCTCCGCCCACCTGCGCGAGGGGCTCACCTGGGCCGGCGGCCCCTCCTAGAGACGTGCGGGTCCCTCCCCCGGGCCCCGGCCCTGCCCTCCCCGCGCCCGCCCTCACCTGCACGGCCCGCCTTGGCCATGTCCCGGGCGGCGGGCTCTGGCGGCGCTGCCCGCGCTCCTCGCGCCTCCCGGGCCCGGCCCCGGCCGCCTCCGGCCCCGAACGGACTCCGAGCGCCGCGCCCGCGCTCCCGCCCCGCTCGCCTCGGCTGCCGCCACCGCAGCCGCCGCCGCCTCGCCGCTCCCTCCCGCTCCCTTAAAGGCGCCGAGCGGCGGCCGCGCCCCCCCCCCGCCGCGCCGCCGGGGAGGGACTGACGAAGGAAAGCGCCTAACACCGCCCCCGCGGGCCCGCACCCCCGCCCCGGGCCGCGGCCGCCTCGCTCCAGACCGCTCCGCTCCGGCCCGAGGGCCACCGCAGCGCGCAGGGAGCGACGGCCACCGAGACCGGGGCCGGCGCAGAGACGCAGAGACAGCCTGAGACACTGCGGGCCAGGCAGAGATGGGGCGCTGGACTGGGAGAGGGGCGCAGAGACCCTGAGACAGCGCTGGAGAGGGGCGCTCCTAGGGCCAGAACGCCGAGGGGAAGGGAGAGAAAGGGAGAAATTCAGAGGAAACCAGAGACCCAGAGCCTGGCTCCTGGAGAGAAGGACTGAGGGAGCGGGGCGAGGAAGGAAGACAGGGACCCAGGGAGGCTCCCACAAAGCCAAAGGGAAAGTCGCTCTGGGATCAGAGACAGGAAAGGAACCCCGCCATCAGCCCCCACTCCAGGGGTTCTGGATCATTTAGGGCGTCTGACCTAACCTCAAAAGAGAAGGGATCCCTGTGATTTTAACTCTCAAGGAATAATTAAACACTTGCATATCCACCTGGGGTTCCAGGCTGGAGCAGGGTCTGTGGAGCCCAGTGGCCTGAGCAGTACCCGCCTTCCACTTCCCAAACTGGGATGCAGACATTCAAGTGGACAGGCCTGTGGGGCTGGGGAGATTTGGGTTATGACTTCTGCTTAGGGGTAGCAGGGATCCACAGTCCAGCCCCAACAGAGGTCAGGAGCCAATCGTAGTTGGCGGTGCCTGAGAGGTGGCAACCCTTCACTGAGAAGGTGTCCGCCCTGCCTCCCCCCAGGAATTGGTAAAGCTGAAGCCCAGTTGCCATCTGTATAGCCAGGCACCCCACCCACGCTGCCCCACCCCCACTTGACAAGGAAAAGGTCAGTTGGAGAATTCCAACCATGGTCCAGGCTCCAGGGTCCCACAAACTCCTCTATGGAAACGGCAAATAGAGCACACATGGGGTTAGATGGGGCCTCTTAGTCCAGCACCTCCTTTGGGCTTTGACTCCATCCTCAAGATTCCTGCTAAGCAGTCCTTCAGCTCCTGGTTGGTTACCTCCAAGGACTGGAAGCCCAGTATCTTAAGTGAGAGTTCTTCCATCTTTTTTTTTTTTTTTTTTTTTTTTTTTTGCCAGTGCTGGCCTTAAGAATGTTCTTCCTCACTTGAACTGAAATCTGCATCCCACATGTCCCATCTATGAGTTCTGTTCGGCCTTTTGACACCTCACTGGACAAAACCAGGGCTTCCCAGAGCCCTCTTCCAAACTCCCTGGTATGGTCTTTATTCAGGGAGAAGAGCCATCCAGGTTTCCCAGGGCTCACCTCCCAGAAAAACCTATCAGTCCCAAGAGCTTTGGATCCCAGAGCCAGACAACACCACCAACTCCAATAAATGTAGAATTTCAGAAGCTCTGGGCTCCCGAATCCAATGCTGTTCACCAGCACCTGCTGGGAGGGCAGGAATGGACCTCTGCAGCCTTTCTCCACTACCAGGATGGGAGTGGGAATTAGAAGAGCAAGGACTATTGATTGGACAGTCGGTATTAACCCTCATGCATTCTTTCAGCTACACATTGTATTACTCCTCAGTGTACACATAAGGAAGTGGGGGCTGAGAAAGTTTGGTGCTTGTGGTCACGCGGGATTCAATTTCAGGCCTGTGCTCTGTCTACTGGGCCTCACTGGCCTCACCCTTCCCTGAAGTAGGGGGTGTTTCAGAGGCCTGACAGCCTGGATAATGTCCAGGCTTGGCCACCTGGTCTGTGGGCATGTGAGTGGTCACAAAGGAGACAGACCACTGGCTGGAGAAGAAGCAAAGCATCTGCCACAGAGGGGACACGTCTGGGCCTGAGCTCCTCCACATCCCTGGCTCACAGCAGCGGCATTGACCACAGTGCATCAGGGGCCCTCCTGTTTCTGGGCACAGCTTCCTGTTGTGTTTGTGTGTGTGCCTGGGTATGCATGCATGGGGTGTATGTGTGTGTGCTTGTGTGTGTGTGGGTATGCATGCATGGGTGTGTATATGCACACTCGTACACCTGCTGACAGATGCTCCCTGGGTGGGCACCCAGACCTCTTCCTTTCCCATCACACATTCCCCACAAACCCTAAACTAGTCACCCTGGAAGGCCTGGTGGAGCAGTTAAGGGGAGGTGCCAAGTTGATGGGAATTTCAGAAACCATCTCTCCAGACCACACTCCACACCCCATTTCTCAGATTGGAAGACAGCCAGATCTATCCCCTGAAATCCACGTCTTAGAGGCCCAGATCCGTGCCTTCCCCTCTTTAAACCTTCACCCCAGCCTCGGTCTGCCCCCAAGGCAGCTTCTGAAGGCACTGACTGTTACCAGCTCCCAAGGAAGTTCCAGCCCAGCCTTCTGACAAACATATCAGGACTCAAGGCCGTTAGATTAACTGGTGGGAGTTAACTTCCTGCATCAGAAGAATTGTCCTTAATTGAAGAAAGGGATAACCAGCAATTTAGCGATGCTGACCTCTGCTGCCCAGAGGAAAGAGAGGCAGGAGCCAGCCGGCGCCTCCTGGCCTGCCAGCTTCCAGTGACCAGAGTTACTGTGCCAGGGGTACAGACCCAATCCCTTCTCTGAGACCTGGCACCCAGGTCCTTTCCTCTGACCACAGCTTGTTCTGCTCCTGCCTCCACAGTGGCCAGCTGCTCCTGGGTCCAGGCAAGCATTCTAACCCAGAGAACCAGTAAACATGAGCAGGGGCACATCCTCTCAATGGCCGTGGAGGACGTGTGCACAGATGTGAACAGGTTGGAGAGCTCCAGGCAGGTAGGGAGTGGGAGCGGGCTGCAAGACAACTCGTCGACATGGCAGCCCCCAGACCTGGTGATCCAGCCTGGACAGCTGGCGTCAGCACTTGGAAAGGTAAGTGACAGTACTAGGAGCCAACATGGCCCTGGAAAGCTAGTGACGCCAGGCAGAGCTCATTTCCTATTTGGACTTGGTTATAACGACTGGTGGAGTTGGGCATTGCCATGCCTTCTGGGCCTGGGTTGGGGCACAACTGCTGCCTAGCTCTCTGATGGTAACTCTGTAAACAACAGAGGGAGTCAGGAGCAAGATGATAGCCTGGTGAAGCACCTTGCCCTGGTCCACCCCTGATGGACTCCAGTGGAGGGGGACTCCAGCAGGGCTTGAGCCACGCCAAGCATCTCAGCAAAAGTGCTCATGAAAGAGAATAAGCTGCATAAGAAGGATGCAGCTCATGCAGACTGGACAGATGCTCAGCCATTCACCACGGCCTTGACAAGCCAGGACCATGGGCCAAAGCCAAGAGGATGAGATGAACATGGACAAGCAAGTGGGTCCATCCTCCCAGGCCGAACACAAACACCTGGCTAGGAATCCCATCCTTTTCCTCTTCCTCCCCATCCTCCCTCTCCTCCTCGTCCTTCCCCTCCTCCTCCCCTCCTCTCCCCTTCTCTTCCTCTTCTTCCTTATTCTCCTCTTCCTCCTCCTTCTTCTCCTCCTCCCCCTCCTCCCCTCCTCTTCCTCCTCCTCCTTATTCTCCTCTTCCTCCTCCTCCTCCCCTCTTTCTCTCCTCCTCCTTCTCTTCCTCCTCTTCCTGTTCCTCCTCCTCCTCCCCTCCTCCTCCTCCTTTCCTCTTTCTCCTCCTCCTCCCCTCCTCTTTCTCTTCCTCCTTAGTCTCCTCTTCCTCCTCCTCCTCCTCCCCTCCCCCGCGTGGGCCGGGTGCTACGGCCCCCGCGCGGCCGGGCTGGGCGGGCGGCGTGTGGGGGGAGAGGGGCGGCGGGCCCCTGTCGCCCGGCAGGAGGTGCCCGCGCCGCAGACGCCCGACGGGGCGGAGGGGGGGGGGGGGGGCGGAGACGCCGCTGGACGCGGGGGCGGGGAGGAGGAGGAGGAGGAAGAGGAGACTAAGGAGGAAG